>JAOWBL010063121.1:0-21740 GCA_028564865.1 Zenarchopterus dispar
GTATGTATGTATGTATGTATGTATGTATGTATGTATGTATGTATGTATGTATGTATGTATGTATGTATATATTTTTTGGGATATTTTCTTTCTATGGACTCAGCGTTACATCCCCTTTACTATGGTAGGTAAAAGAAACACACACACACACACACACACACACAAACACACATACACAGAAAAGACACCAAGCGTCTCGGCATAATTAGTTCCTGGCTTTTCATAACTCGTATTCTTGGTGGAAATATCACTCTCACATCAAATCAGAGGGTATCAAAGGATACAGAGATAAGCTCACGTTCAGACGCCGGAGAGTCGGGCCTGATCAGAACCCAGATTATGACGAGACATCAGCATGCAGCGCCGGGCGGGAGAGATCAAGCCGAAGATGTTCACGTTAAGGTGCGAGATAATTAAACCTTTGGCTTGGAGACTCTGAGGTGGAGAATGAGACGGGCTGGAGCGAGAAGGGGCAGATCTCAGAAGGACACAGTGGTGGTGTTGGGGTTTCAGGAGCAGAAAATTCAACTTTGTGCAGAAATGTAGAATTAGTACATGTTTAGTCTTCCCTTTTTCAACACTTTTTCAAGCACTTAATAAAAGATTTTTGACTTCTCATAAATCAAAATACAACAGAGATAAACAACAACAGTTTGATTTTTTTTTTTTTTTTTGGAGCTCCACAGCAGCAGAACCCGACCCGTCTCCACCCTTTTCCAGGGTGAGGAGACTTAGTCAAAGCTATGAGCCTGCACTTTTGAGGTTACTGCAAGTGCAGCATGATGGGAAGTTGGCTGCGAGTGGGGTAAACACGGAAGTAAACATGGCTGGGAGTTACCACGCTGGTTTCATGAGAGTTTAACGAATACGGTCGGCCAGGCGAGGAAAGACCTGGCGGTTTGCGGCATTTCTGTGCTTTTATATGACTCGTCAACACTAAAGATCCACATTAACAATTTCTTACAATCCATTTTGTTAATTATGTCGACTGAATGTTGCAAGCCTAGTTATTTTAAATTCCTGAATATATATATATATATATATATATATATATATGTATATATATATTCTTAAGCATAAAATGTTATTTTTTTCATAATTCATCCTCTTTAGGACAAATGTTATGCCTTATGATGATTTATGGTTGTGTAGTGCGGATGAAGATGACAAAAAGTTGAAATGGCAGTGTGCTTTTTTAATTTATTTAAATTTATTTTATTTTTTCTTTAATTTATTATTATTATTATTGTTAGGATATTTTATTTTATTTTATTTTTATTTCATTTTATTTATTTAATTTTTTATTTTATTTTATTTTATTTTTCTAAACTTATTCTGAGTATTTTATTTTATTTTAAATTATCTTGCTTGTTCACATGTATTTATTTCTATCCAAATTTAATTTATATTATTTTATGTTATATTTGCACCGTCACATCAGAGCAATTTCCTAGTCTGTAAACCTGTTTTACTGACAATAAAGTGATTCTGATTCTGCTTATTTTAAAATGAAACTGCAGCATTGTTTACAGTCAGTCCATAAGTGGGATGTTTTGCTGTACTGAAATAATCTACAAGTAGTATTATATATACAATAACGCACGAGGTGCCAGAATACTAAAGACAACAAAGAAGTTTGGGTTGAAGTGTTTCCAGGTCAGTTTGGAAACGGCTCCGTTGCTGTTTGATGTGTGTGATATGTTCCTGCCCGGCTTTCCTCTCATCTCCTGGTTTTTCCTTCTTCATCCCTCTCTCCTCGCAGTGCTGGGAAGTGTGGAGTCACGCGGCGTGTTGAGGAAGATCAGCGACATGCTGGAGGTGATTCTGAAGAGGATGGACAGCCTGTCTAAACTCGATAACACCTCCACCACAGAGGCGAGGCGCCTGGACGAGCTCAGCTCCGCCATCGACAGGTTTGCCCTTTAATTCATACGTTTATGGATAAAATATGTGAATAAGCATAAATGTGTTCATGTGATCCTCAGAAAAGTGTTCCTATCCAGCCACGCTTCCAAAAAGCTTGATCCACTGAAAAATGTAACTAAGCTTAGAAGAACATTAGATAAAAATGATAATTGGTCAGTGAGGTGACTGAACATAAAAGTTAGATATAAAATAAAGATTTTAGAGAAGCAGCGTTGCTTAGAAGTGGAGATGGGCAGAGGTTCACCAATTTGCAAAAAAAAAAAAAAGTCGAAATTGTGAACCAATTTCAATTGAAGTCTTTGAATAATGTCTGGACTTTTGTACTCAACCTGTGACATGATTGAGAATAAAAAAAAGACTTTCAGAGATGTCTCAGACTCTCAGAAGTAAAAAAATGTTCACAAATCTGTGAAAAACTACATCTACAAACTGTGAAGCAGCTTCAGAATAATGGTCCTCAGTGTGTAAAATTGCTTTCAGTATCCAATCGTCTGAAGTACGTAATGTCATGAAATGATTCGGAGAATCTGGGTGACCTCTGGGATCAACAGCTCGTGATCTTCACGACGTTAGGTTGGATTAAAAACTGACTTGATTCCACAGTGGAAATCACTGCACAGGCTCAGGTACGCCTCCGGGCATCGCCGTCTGAGACGAGAGTTCACCGTGCCATCTTCAAATGCCGGTCAAAGCTCTGACACGTGAAGAAGAAGCTGTGTGTGAACATTAGCCAGAATCTAGCTGTCTTCTCTGGACCAAAGCTCATTTTAAGTGGAACAAAAAGGCTTTTTTTTTACAACCGTGGACTCCCCGTCCTCCAGGCTTAGGAGGACAGAGATGATCCACCTTGTCAGCAGCGCTCAGTTTAAAAGACCAGATCTCTGAGGGCATCTTCCTCTCTCTTAGATCTTTCAGCTGATTTGGGGGTCCAGGATGGGACCAGGTGTCAAAGATGTCTAGCTTGTGTGAAATGAGTCCAATATTTCCTCCAGAGGTGACGAAGGGAGTGAATCAGTCCAGGCCGGCGTTATTTTCTCCCTCAGGACGGCCTGTGAGTCGTCTGAAGAGGAACTTTAATGTGATGCACATCCAGGAAAAGGTTCTTCAGTGGGCTGTCCTGTCTCTGCTGAACATTTATTGCTCAGTACAAGTGAACGGAGCAGCTGGTAGAGCTTTGTAGGACTACTTATTCTTTATGGCCCATTGATGTGTCATTCATTCTGTTCATTACCACTCCATCTCCACCGCGGCCATGTCTTCATCTCCTCTCTTTTTTACCCATAGCTATATTGTATTGCATTCTTGTCCTCGCTCTCATTTTTCCGCTCTCACATTGTGGAAATTGCCGCCTATTTCCTCCAAATCAATGCTCCAAATAGACAAGTCCTGAATGACCTTGCTGCTGCGGCTTTTATCTAAAGCGCTGCTCTCTTTCCCACGTTAGCACCAACAAAACCCGTCGCATTTGTCCCGTCCGTTCCAGGATCCATTTTCAAACAGCCGAAATAAAACCCAGCAGGTGTGAGGTGACACACGCCGACAGGAAACTCCTCACCTTCCTTCAGAGCTTGTTAAATGATCCCGGATAAGTGTTTGGGATCAGATCCATGCGGAGCAGGTGCAGGGAGCGATTAATATGGTCTGACGTTGGGTGTTAACTGCAATCAGTGTGTAGTAATGGGCTGTTTAATGCAGAGGAAGCTGTTCTGCTCTTCGTCCATTAAAAGGAAGTGCTGTTGTCAGGGACCCGGCCACGTATTAACGTTCTGAAGGCATGTCGCTCGGTGTATTTTAAATGTTGCTAATATGCACTTTTTTTATTACTACTTTCCTTATAATGTAGTTGGGATGATGTCATTTTTTAAGTGAACTGAACTGTCAAAGTGTGAAAAAGCAAAAAAGGTTCTGTTCCTTTCACAATAAGAGTTCATCAGAGAGAAGACCCACTTTTCCTTCTGCTCTGCTTCACATCTACTGGGGCCTCAATCCTCCTTTGTTCACTTGTTCCTTCAAAAACCTTCATGTCATTAGATAAGCCCAAGAAAATCCTAACTAGACTTGTTCATATTTCACGTGAGCACACAGAAAGACTGAAAAGAAAACAGGCATAAAGGGAGAAAAATATTAAATGACTTTTGTCTTGGCACTCACCGTCACACCTTTTATTGAGAAAATTTCGATGTGAATCCGAGAGGTGGAAGAGGTCTCCTCAGGTCTCACCTTTTGCAGATGATGTGCTGCTTCACTGTCATTAAGCCTCAGGGGCAACAGGAATGTGAATCAGCACCTCTGAATCTGAGCCTGGCCCGGTTCCCGGTCGATCTCTCCGGGATCGAGAGATCAAGTGGAGGAGTTTAAGCATCTTGGAGTCTTGTTCACAAGTGATAGATGGATGAGTTCAGCATCTTTAAGAGATGGATGCTCTGCAGGTCTTCTGTGGTGAAGAAAGAGCTGAGCTAGAAGGATAGACTCCCTGTTTTCTGGTTGATCTACCCTCCTACCCCGACTTATGGTCTTGAACTCTGAGTCCTATTTTCAGTCACACCCAAACAACTGAAATGAGTTTCTTCTGTAGGGTAGCTGGACTTTTCCTTAGAGATGATGTGATGAATTCTGTTGTTTTGGAGGGATGTTCTGCGTAGATGGTCTCGAATGACCAATGAACACAATGAACACAGAGTAGAGAAAAGCTGCTGCTCCTTCAGATCCAGAGAAGAAAGTTGAGGTGGTTTGTGAAACTGGTTGGGATGCCTCCAAGTGGAGGTGTTTCGGGTATGTCCAACCAGGAGGAAGCCACGGGGCAGACACTAACACACACAAGGGATGATGTCTTCCTGCTGACCTGGGAAAATCTTGGTACCCTCCCAAAACCTCTGGATGAGGTGACCATGGAGTCTGGGCCACCCTGGGCTGCTGTGCCAGTGACCTGATCCAGGATCAGATCTTCTACCTGCAGTAAACTTAAGGACCAGAGCAGAACTGACAGAGGACAGTGTTTTTGGTTGACATTGTTGAGCTTAAGTGAACCTCTCCATGGACCGAACCAAGACCGCCTCCAGAGATGGTCTTGCTTCAGAGGAGTCTGAGTTTGTTCGGTGTGACCTTAACGTTGACCTTGTACCTCGGATTTTTATGTTGTATATTCTTTTCTTGAATTCAGTCAGCTTTATGCCATATTTTCTTTGTTAAAAATTGACTTTTCAAAAGTACCTACTGCATACTGGACATATAATGTAGTACACTGAATGTACTGTACACCGGTCCCATAGTTGTTGTTAGTAAAAGTAATTATACTGTGTGTAACCAGAAACTGGTCATGTACACACCACCTCCTGGCACAACTTCTGCTTTGTTTGCGATGCCACATTTCCAATAAAAGCATTTTCCTAACTGAACAGCTCCAACTCAAACAACCCCAGTCTCTCATATAAGAACAAAACCCGAAGGCAAACACTCATCCGACAAGATTTCCTCGCTTTTACTCGACGTCCCCCAGCCTTGACCTCCACGAGTGCCCAAGGTCTCAGCGTGATGGGAGGTTTATCGATGCATGACTCTCTGCCGTCACCTGTGCACCCTCCTACTCCTTCTGACCTCACCTGCACACATCTGTTGTGCTTGTCACGTTGTGCATGCAAGCAGTCATAATTTATGCATTAATCCATAGAGCTCTATTTCATTTTTTGAGTCTTTGTGGTGCTTTTCCTATCATACAGTCTACCAGAGTTACATGTTCTTACAGCCCCTCATTTCTTATATTTTCTTGTCAAATTCACAGTCATCGAAGGATATTTTTGTTGTTTACCTCTCTGCGAGTCTGCATTTCAGCGCTCCATTGGCCACACCGTGTAAAGAAGAATAAAAATGTTTCCACAGCAAACCATACGTGGCGACAATCATTTATTCATCACTCATATCGTCTGAAACTACCGTTGCACTAATGTTGTGAAGATTGAAGGCTAGAAATGCATTTTATCTCCATGGTTACAGTTTGCAAGAGCTGGCACCTTTTGAGTATTCAGGATGTTACTTGGAAGTGTTTGCAGTTGCCAACAGCAGCAGTTCATTTTCACATTCTCTCAACAGCTGTATGATTAGCAAAACTGGTCTTATGGATGTAAAATACATCTAGCTTTCTGACAAAAATGGAGACTGAACACTTTAGAATGGGGTATTTCGTTGCCAAATTGAAGGAGGAAAAGCACTTAAAAGTGACTCGGCGGACATCTAATCTGAATCTTCGGCGGTCCTGCCTCGACCAGGCGCCTCCATCACTCACAGCTTCCCTGAACTCATCATTTCTAGCTGAGAGGGAAAATCCCATTTAAAGTAGTTTTTGGAAGCCTGACCGGCTTCTCTAAACCTCGTTGGTCCTGTGCCATCGGCGGTCGGGAGTGTTGTCTCACGTCGAATGAAGAGCACGAGCTCGTGTCCGTTTCCACGGTTCACGATCGAAAATGATAAGCGCTTAACACATATCGTCTTTATTCAGTCGTGTATGCTTGTGCGTTTGAGGTCAGACTTGTGCAAACTAGTGCGAGTGTGCTGATGGAGCACATGTGCTGAAGGATTAATGGCTTACAACACACACACACACACACACACACACACACACACACTGACCGCCACAATGCTCAGGCATGACCTAAGTCCTCCCTCGCTCCAGTGATTTTTCATTCTGTCATATATCCCCCTCCCTTTCTCTACCTTTACCATCTCCATCGTTCTCTTGCCTTTTTTTTTTTTTTTTGTGCCACACAAATACCGCACAGTATTAGAGATTCTGTCTTGCACATGAGTGACGTGGTAAAGTGTGAGATTTGCCAGCGGGGAGAGAGTTGCATGGAAATGCATCTCAAAAATCCAGGCCGGCTGTAAAGACGTGCACGGACGCTGGGGTCTCGTCTCCGTGAGCTTCATCGCTGCTGACACACTCCCATGTAGCACCAAATGGGACTTGATGTCTGATGCCCGGGCCCGTGATTCGCCCAGAGGGCAGCCACTCGTTAAGGCGGAGAGGAATAACAAGAGAGGGAGGGAGACGGCGAGAACCTGGGGAAGCGAGCGAGGGAGATGGAGAGCGACGCAGAGTTGATTCGCTCGGTTTTAAAGTGCTGTGGACGCGAGTGGAGATTGCCAAGTCTTCCCTCAGGCGTGTGCTCTCTAAGGATCCGTGCTCCGGCTTTGCTTTACCTATTCACCGCCCCTCAAGCGCCCATCTAAGCCCCGTCAGTAACAGCAGATATCCCAGAGGGCCTTTCTGTCCAGAGTGCTGTACTTAGTGTCGTGGCTGTCCTGGAGGTTCTCAACAGAGGGAACCGAGTCTGCTGTTAGTCTTTGTGTTTCTGAATTTACAGTCATGTGACCACATGAGCAATCGGTAAAAACCACAGACGATTACATAAGTTATCACAATATGTTAGTATTTATCAACTCACTGTCACCTCTTCCACAAGAGTTAAGAGGCTAAGTAGGTGCTGCTGATCATCAGCAGCTATCTTAGGAAAGCGTTCGTTGGTGCAAGTTATAAGGGCATTTTCGATTTAGGGTTCAACGTTGTATATTTAGAAAGATTATTTTGAACATTCAAGTGAGCTGGAAATCTTCCCGGCAGAGCAGAGAGTTCACCGTGAGGTCAGACGGTGCAATACTGAGAGAAAGTTGAGAAAACCTTTAAGTGCAGCTGTCTCCCTTATTTATGGGATGCTTTCATGTCTTTCTGCGGAGCTAGAAAGCTAGAGATGTCCACGCACCGGTCCTCGTGAAGCTGATACTCAGCAGCCATTGGCTCACCTGTATTTGGGGGGCGGGGCTTATGGACTGGTAAGTTGGGGAATGAAATGTGAGAATGAACCCAAAACTCCTCAGGAAATGAATCAGTGTTGCCATGGTGAAGTCAAAGTCCAGACGTAAGCATGACTGAAATGCTTCGCTTCAAAAATAAACTGAAACAACTTTCTTTGAAAGGGAAAACTGCGCTGGCGTAAATGGGTTTCCAGCTGGAAATGTGCTGCGATGAAACAGTTCAGGCTAGTCGGATTGTTTTCCGAGGACCGCACAGCCCTTCCTGGGTGTTGACAAGCGAGCGTTTTCATCCTGGAAGCAGGTGGACGTCTGGAACATCAGAACCAGAGCCCTGGTGCTCTTGCTTGGCTCCAGTGGCCACTGCAAACACGAGATGATTAAGACAGTCTTCTTGACTTGTTCAAAAAAAATATTGAGTTATATGACGATTATTGTAAAATTCAGGTGTGTGTTAACACAATGTCAAAGAGGAAAGACATCAGCAAAGGTCTAAGAGAAACGACCATTCCAACCATCAGTGGAGGACTTATGAAGCCATTTCCACAGAATTTGAAGTCCATCATTCTAGTTTGACATAATTCAGAAGACAGTCTTGGCTGGAGTGGACATCCCATTAAGTCAGACTGTCCAATGCTTAAAGAAGCTACAAAGAAAGAAAGAAAAAAACAGATTTAAGACTTTATAGGCCTCGTTAGCATGTTAAATGTTAAAGTTCATGATGGCACAGGTATGTTTGGAAAGCCTGACAACAAAATTCCTCTTTTCTCAGAGGAAAATGGAAGCCCGACTTCGGTTTGCAAAGTTGCATCTGAACAAACTAAACGACGATGTCTTCTGGACTGTCTTCCCATAATGCACAGCACCACTTATTTTACAAAAACTAAACCCAAACACGTCACTCAGCACAAACACCTCATACCAGCTGTTAAGCACGGTGGTGGAGGGCTTATGATCTGGAATTGACTAGACTGTGTTTATATATATCCTATTGATCATTAATATAATGAATTGTCTATGAGAAATTGATGGAAAATTCACTATTATGATTAGTAATAAAAAAAAACTCCCTGGCTACTTTATTAGCTGCACCTTGTATACCTACAATGAGGTTGGAAAAAGTGAACGGATGTGAGTTAGCCAGGCTACAGAAATCCACATATCTGTTTGTTATTAAGTGCATTTCTTTATCTGTTAGGATGCTCCCTGAGCTCGCCACAGAAGTTATGTATTTATTTGTATCCTTAGAAAGCCTTAACCGCAGCCAACATTGATTTTCTCGTGCTGTTCCGCTTGTCCTTGGCATCCGTCAGTGGATTCCCTTCATGCCGTTTCCTCTCCCACATTCATCGTCCCATTTTGTCTTCTCTTTGCTTTTTCTCGTGTCTGTTTTGTTTCTCTCATTTGTTAAAGAGCCAGCTGTCTAGGTTCATCAAAAGGACCGGAGACTCAAAGCCAAGAGCGTGCAACAGTGGGCCATCAAATATGTATATCCTCGTATTCCTTTGATCCTAATCATCATTTAATGTTCGGATGGAGCCGTTTTGTTGGCTTCCACACGAAGGCACGGAGGATCTCTTTATTTTATTGTCTCTCTTAACACAAAACTCCCCCCGGTACTGTCGGTCTGTTTGCTGGAGATGCTTCATCGACTTCCCTTTATTTTCTGCCAGTTTGTATCCCCGCTAACTCTCCCAGTGTATGTTTCTGTCTCATTATGTTGCCCTATTTAGATCTCAGTGTGCAATTCCCATCTTTCAGTCTTTTCATCCGCTTCTCTGCATCGGTCTCCTATAAGAGCCTCGTTTCTCAACGCCCGTCTTCATCTCTGGGGAGGAGTTTGTGTTGCAGCAGACATCAGATCTGAGATTAGAGGGTCACACCCTGGAGAGGGCGGCTTACGCGGCCGAGGCCTCCTAAATAAAAAAGCTTTACAGGTACAGAGGTTACCAAGTAAAGGTTTTTACTCTCAGGCTAAGTGTGCCCCAGCTTCTGGTTCATTGCAGCTGTAACCATGTGTGTCTTTTTTTTTTTATTATTTGATTTTGCAGCTTACAGAGCGGAATAATAGGCATTAAACGTGATTAGATGTTTAAAAGCTTGTCAAAAGGGAAGATTCAATCATTAACAGTCCATTTTAGGCTTTTATTTTGGATTCAGATTAAATAGATTAAAAAACAGCAAACATTCTTGAGCAATCTGCTATTTATACTAATTGTGCATTTTGTCACTATTAAAAGTATTTTAGCTCGACAGTACTTATTTATATTCATGTTAGTACTGTTGAGATTAATTGCAATTATTTCCTGTTAATCACTTGAAAGCTTGGGATTAACTAGTTATCACCATTAATTTACGTGAAAGTGTGATCTGATCTCCATCTAAATGTCTGTAATAGACAATCGCAATATGCCTCGGCTGATAACACACAATTATTGTTGTATTACGTCTTTACTGAACATACTCATTAAACATTCAAAGTGCTGGAGCAAAAAGTAAGTGAACCTCTCAAACATTCACGGTGCTGCTGAAACAAAGTAAACAACAACAACAAAGAAAACACTATCAGAAGATCTGGACAAACTCTTCTGTGATGCCAACCATACGTTTTTAGACGAGTGCTTTAAAGCTTTAATTTAAAGCACTGCAAGTTAGCTATTTCAGCTATCTTAGCTGATATTAACCTGTGATTCTAATGGATATTATTTTTCCATGATTCCTGATCAGTTCTGTGAAAACATCCTCATTTCAAATGTCGCTGTTGAAACAACATCCAGAATGAGTAAAGCAAGACCTGAAACGAGGACTGGCGGTCTCTTGGCCTGGTGCTGGTGAGTTCGGAAAGCCCACCGTCGTAGCTCTGATAGCCGAGGGACTACGTCTCATTTCAGCTTTGCTAACACTCATTCCTGCTGTTGTTTCATTGACTCGAGGTCCAGTTAATCAACTTGGAAGTGTTCTGAAATGATCCGAGGTAAAAGTCCTCCGACTGGAGGACCCAGCTGCAGTCCAGCTGGGGTCTTCTGGTTGGCCCAGACTGTCAACCTTCGACCGGGAAAGAACATGGTTACTTGAGGTCACTCTGAAAAGCTTTGCCCTGAAGCCTTCCAGACAACCCAAAACCACTCGCACTAGTCTCTTATTACAGCTAACAGCAGAACAAGCTATGTTATCATTAAAATGAAAAGTAATGTGCTATGTTAGGTCTTTATTCACAGCTCACAACTCAGTGTTAAGCAGGAAGTTTAAAAAAAAACAAAAAACAAAGTAGCTAAAGTGATAGCAGCTAACCATTAGCTATTGCAGCTACCAAACGATCTCAGCCTTAGTTTACATACATGTCTTCTTTTGCTTTTATATTTAAATATTATACTTTTATGTGATATGAGAGATAAAAATTCACCCTCTCGTTTGGATCCACCCCCCTAGTGGTTAATCAAGGAACTGCAACAAGTCATACTTCCCTGTTGAATTCAACAAGCAAAACTGGAGGCATCTCCTTGGTAAGCTCTGACATCTCCATGGTGCTGTTGGAATAAAGTAAGTGAACCCCAGTGTTGGAGTAAAAACACACTCCTCTGCTCAGGTTTTTGAATTTTGAGTGACCCTAACCCTGGTCGAGACCAGTCGGGATTCCTTAATCCTGCTGGTTTGTCTGTTCAGTCTGCTGTCACTCTGATTCTGGTACCAGACACCCTCAGATGTTCTCCGCCCAGGTCCTGATCCGTCAGAACCGCTCCGGGAGCATAAGCAGGACCTGCTGGATATTAAGCGGTGGTCAGAAACACTCAGAAACTGTGAACTGGAGTCATTTAAACGGGCATGATTGGCAGACCAATGGCAGCGTGCACACATGCTTTACACGGCGTGATTTCCAACCATCAGAACAAACTACAAGAAACACACAAGCCGACATAAACAGACAGCACACACACACACACACACTCAGATCTCATTGTGTGAATAGGAAGTTTCTCACCCCGGAGAGGAAGCGGTATTAACCGTGCAGGTCAATTTCTATTTCACGCTCCAACCGAGTGCCTACCAATCTGCATCTCCCGCTTCTAACAGCTCCACTTCTGCTGAAATGTAAAAAAAAAACAAAAAGGGAGGGTGGCGAAGCAGAGGGAGAGAGCAAGAGGAGTGGAAGAAAGCAATCAGATGGAAAAAGTTAGAGAGCTTAATAAGCTGCTAGTGGAAGAGGAAAACAAACAAAGAGCAGAGATGCAAACTCGGGAATGAGGGCAGAAACTAAATTACAAGACAGAATATTTGGGGAAATTGTGTTGAGAGATTCGTCGAGTTTCTGCTTTTAATCTGTTGGTTCTCCACTGATTTTGTTATTGCTATACGAGAACAGGAAGAAGTTTATGTCACGCTTGTCCTCATTTATGTCTTTTTTTGTCTGTGCAGGTTTCAACCAGCTGGCCTGGTGGAGAAGATCCAAGCGATCGCTCAGAATGTCTCCAACATGGCCATCAGGGTGGAGCAGATACTGCAAAACAGCCTGGTCCAAAGCAGAGGTACAGCAGCATCCTTGTGGTCCTCTTTTACCCCATACAGGACCCCGGACTTTCAGGTTTTATTTCGACCTGGGCTGATATTACAGAGGTGATTGTCCTTGGGTCCATGGTCTGGAGCAACCAGCTGAATATTGACTTTTGGTCCAAAGTCAGCAGATGTTGCAGCATCCTGCCGTCCTCGTCAGGCGTGTCTGACGAACAGATTTCATCGGGTCAGTTGAGGCCAATTCCTAAAGTTGATGCCTACCTTGGGCAGCATAGCGGATTAGTAGTTAGCTCTGTTGGTTCCTGGTTCAACTCCTGGGCCTGGCAGGAGTCTTTCTGAGTCGAGTTTGCATGTTCTCCTCGTGCTTCTGTGGGTTCCATGCAAATTATCCGTACGTGTGAGTGTGCGTGGTTGTTCGTCTGTGTATGTGGACCTGCGAAGGACTGACGACCTGCCCAGGTGTACCCCTACCTATCGCCTTAATGAGCTGGGATATGCTCCAGAAGACCCCCATGACCCTGTACAGGAACCAACGGGTATAGAAAATGGATGGATGGATGCCTACCTTCTCCTGGTAGCAACAGCTGCTGCACATGTGTCCTGCACTCTTTGATCACCTTTCACCTTCATTACTGCAACGCTGTTTTCCATTCATCCATCCAACGCCTATAGCTGCTGCAAACTGCTTGTTTTAACTGGCAAGAAGAAGAAGAGGGACCACATCACCCCCAGCATCATGGTCTCTCCACCGGCTTCCTGTTCAATTCAGGGTTGATTGTAAAATTCTGTTATTAGCTTTTCTCATCTCTCTGAGCTCCTTCATGGTCCAGCTGGAAGATCAACCAATCAGCTGGTTTTAGAGTTGCCTTGAACAAGATTTAAAACGTAACCACTTAACATGAATCTCTTATGAATAATGTATTTCCTATGTTTTATCAGTAGTTTGGTTTAAATATTATTTATAACTAAAGGTGATTTGATGAAAAGGTCTCTAACTCAACTTTGCTGTCTCTAAACAGTCCACTAGACTGTTTACATGCTTTACCTCATTGCCTGTTGGGGACAGTAAATTTATTTCCACGATGAAGACTAATTTAGTGAATTCTAGACCTGGAGCTTCTCCAAAATTACAATTCCTTGTGTCTTTGTTGAAGAGACCCAGTAAACATTTACAGTGCTGGCAGAAAAAGGAAGTGAACCCACAGACTGACTACTTTAGTGAAAAAGATAAATAGAGTAGTTTAGACACCCAACAGGCCTGGAGTCCAAATAATGAAAGAAGTTTGGATGAAGACACACAAAGAACAGCTCAAAGTTTGAAGACATTACCTGAACTTCAAACATCTCTATTCATGAGTTATTGAACAAGCAGGGTGTTCAGGGCAGAACGCCATGGAAGATGTTTTAAAAATTGAAGAAAAAGAAAGGGTTATATGCGTGAAGGACCTTCACCATCTGAGGTACCACTGTGAAAAACTGGTGAAGGAAGAGTCATGATTTGGACTTGCTTTGCCATTTCATGGCCTGGACTAGTCACCATCATCACTCGTGAACAAGACCTTGAGGTACTTGAACTCCTCCTACCTACTGGTATTGGACCCTGAGGCACCTACTGGTACTGGACCCTGAACTCCTCGTACCTACTGGTACTTGGCATTGAGGTACTTGAACTCCTCCACTTTGGGGCAGTATCTGATCCCGGATTCACAGAGGCCACTCCAGTCTTTTCTGCTGGGTACTATGGTCTCAGATTTGGATATCCTAACTCTCATCCTGGCTGCAAACCGCTCTTGGCCTGATAAAACCAAAAGAACTACATCATCTGCAAAAAGAAAAGTCCCAATTCTGAGGTTACCAGCAAGGTCACCTTCGCTGGTAAATTTGCCCCACTTGGCTTAGTATTAACCACATTCAATCTCTTTCATAATCCTATTGTTGTTGAATCGAAATGAAGCCAAAAAGAAAGAAAAAACTAGTGCAATACAAAGTACTCCCATGATTCAGTATCTTGTACATCCATCTTTAGCAGCAATGACACAAAGCTCTCGTTTCCACCCATCTCTCACATCACAGAGGAACAACTGTGGTCCATTCTTCTTTGTAGCATTCCTTCAGTTCATTCAGGTTTTTGTGTGTTTCCTTGTGCACAACTCTTGTGAGGTTCTGTCCTCATACCTACTGGTATCAGCTGGTATTAATCCACTTTGGATCTTGTGGTAATCCACCGAGGATCTTGTGCAGTTTTGGGAACCCTTTTGTAGAAGTAAGAGGCTTTCCTGTGGCAACCTTTACAAGCATACTTGTTTAATATTCTTCTAATTGTCCCATCGTAGTCTTAGACATTAACCGTCCATCTTAGACGTAGCACTGGGGTGTTTTTGTATTTCATGATCTGACCGTGGGGTAAATTTGGTGGGACATTCACATTTGAGAAAGACTGAGAACTTTCTTGAATGCTTTCCACTCGGTCATTAACACGTTTCATATCGATGTACTACACGAACCTCTCCTCTACAGCCATTGCTTATGTCTTTTCCTGTCAGCAGTATGTTAACACATGCGTGAGCAAATTTCTGTTTTTGTGGAAGTCTGTCCTCCTGTTGATGATCAGATCATGAAGGACTTAAGATCAGCAGCTCATGGCCACAACCTACGTGAGCAAAAGAGGAGAACGTAGTTTTGCCCATATGTTTGTTTTTGTTATTTCTAATGGATCAATAAAGCAGCACAACATATTCAAATATGAAAACAGCGATCTGTAGAAATGAATGTTAGCGAGATCTTTTCAAAACAGAAAAAAAAGAGAAAACAATCATCATGTGGGACTGGAGGACAGCTGGACTGGAGGACAGCTGTGAGCTTGTGTTGGACTAAAACTTCAGCTCACACATGCGGTCAACACACACACACACACACACACACACACACACACACACACTCGAAGTCGCAGCTGCTATCTGACCAATTTAAAATTGTACTTTAGAGACAGTGGCGTGATTTTAGTTTATCTAAATGTTCTTTTTCCTTTGTTGTTCCTGCACATTATTTTAATTAAAACCTAAATAATGCCCCCCCCCCCCCCCCCACCCCCTTACATTTTCTCTCAAGTGTAACTCTTGAGAATAAATTAACGCTACACCCCTCCTCCTTCTCTCCCCATGTCTACTGGGACAACACACGCTGAAATGAAAACATTGTCGCTTTCTCTAATCACGAATGAATCGAAACGCTGCCGGCAGACTTTATTATCACACGGCTCAGTGGCGGTTTATTTATTTTGCGGTCAGGCGTGTGTGAGGGAGAGAAAGAGAGTTGGGAGACATGATTAAAAAATTTCCTTCCCTTCACGCACTGACGAGGTTTCCTTGTACTGGCTTCCAGGGATGGCAGTCGCGCCTTTATCCAGTTAAATGGCCAAGTTTTCAATTGTTTTCGCCGTAGTAATGTTTGTCGACAGTTTCTGGCCCCGTGTGTGGAGGAGCCCCAGAGAAGATTAACGTGGAGAAATGTTTCATTAGGAAATGGACACAGACAGAATTACAGAGACAGCAGACTTGTTGGTCTGAAGAGAGAAAGATGACCAAACCAAAGACTAAAAGCATCAGGAAGACGAGTCCAGCTCCCTCCCTCTCCTCCATCAGCTGGAATCAGGAGCAGGCGAGCGGATGACTAAGTCGGAGGAGAAATTAAGTCAGTGAGTGCAGCCTAAGTGAGCAACCGTCTCCGCGGTGAGTCAGGGTGAGCTGCTCTCTCAGCGACCGTGACCGATGTTCGCCGACATGATACAGCTCCGTGAGAGGGAAACGCTTAGATTTACCCGCAGTCATGACAACAACCCCCCCGTCCTGTTCATACGTTTGACACAAGGCCTTAAAAAGAAACGTTTGCTGGTTCTGCACTTTCAGGTCTCTGTTAACACAATGCCAAAAGGTAAAGACACAAGCAGTGGTCTTAGAGATGTATATAGTGTAGATTTTTAATTAAAAAAAAAAATTATTATTAATTTTTTAAAATTTTTTTATTTTATTTCACTTTATTATTTTTATTTTTTTCCAAACTTATTCCGAGTATTTTATTTTATTTTTTACTTATTTTTCTTATTCACATGTATTTATTTTTATTCTACTTTTACTTTACATTATTTTATGATATATCTGCACCGTTACATCAGAGAAATTTCCTAGTCGTTAAACCTGTTTTACTGGCAATAAAGTGATTCTGATTCTGATTAGAGAAGCAATTATTGCTGCACATCAATATTAGGGATAAAAATGTGGTTTTATCTGTCCAAACTGTCATCTGTCTGAACCTAAAGATGCCATTGTTGATGTACATCAGTCTGAAATGGTTTATAAAGTGACTTCAAAACATGGTGAGAAAGATTATTTTAAAAACCTGGCAAAGAAATCTGTGTAAGATAATCCAAAACATAAAAGGACTGAAAAAGTATAGATTATTAGAAAGGTTTACCTGGAAAAAAAAGTCTCTTCTCTCCAAAAATAACAGCACAGTTTAGGTTTGGAAAGTTGCAACTCAACAAGCAGTTTGATCAGAACTTCACACCAGAGACGAAATAAAGAAGAAACGGTTGGTGTAAAAAAGAAAAAGTTGCAGCCATAGGAGGAGGTCCAGGGACGCTGGAGATGATCCGCGTCTGTAGGACATTCTTAAAGAAGTCTCAAGACTTCTTTAAGAATGTCCTACAGACACAGATCATCACGGCAAACATTGCACCAGCTGTCGAGCACGGCGAAGGAAGGGTGATGGTATGGGCTTGTTTTTGCAGCTGCAGGACCTGGACACCTGTCAGTCATCTAGTCGGCCATGAATTCCTCTTTATAGAGGAATTTTATTTATTGGCTCAGACTCGCGACATGACGATGGTTCCCGACCCAGCAGCTAGCAGGACCACTGCGAGTGAAAGTCTAAAAAGTTGGCCGGCGTTTTGTAATAAAGCTGTTAATGTGAGTGGTAACAGGCTTTTGGTCAAAAAAGCATTAAGTATAAATTAAGTGATTTAAAGGAGGGAAATTTTAATTTAAAGGAAGCTCTGTCATGGGCCATGAGTTGCTTAATGGGCTGATGGGTAATATTACAGTAACTGATTGCTGCTGGAACGCATGTCTTCACCGGAGAAGTAGTTTTCACGTTCACGCCAGCTGATGGAAGTGAGCGAAGCCAGCAAACCAGTCAAGTGAAAGAGAAATAAGGAAGCAATAAACACGTCGGGACTGAGACTGAAATAAAAACTTTAAATGTCACTCTGCCTTGTAATTTGGTGTTTTTGGTAATTAAAAAATTAGTACCCTATTTTTTTTGGGCTCAAGTTTTTTTTTGTTTTTTTTGTAAATATAATAAAAAAGTCATCTGGTCAAACATTTTGACTGTGTCATTATTTATTTTTTACTATTTATTTAACAAATATGAGGCCAAAGGAAAAAAAAAATCATATGTGTAAGACTAAGTACCCCCTCACTAATTTTATATTCTATTATCCTATTTGATTTTTTTTTCCTGTTTGGGTTCATTTATGCTTAAGAAATAGTGCAAAATGTCACATGTTGTTTGTCGGGGATTATATTTTTCTATTAGAAAAATATGATCAAATGATTTAGATTATGTTTACTAACATCAGTAAAATAAGGCATGTTAACTTTTGGACCTGACTCCGAACATCAGAGGATCTCAGTGTGTCGTCGTTCTTCTGCAGGAAGGAGTCCAGCTAATAAAAGTCCACCTCATGTTCTACATCTGAAGGTAACATTTTGCTAATTTCGCCTCTTTTCAGCGGCGAGGGATGGAACATCAAGCCAGTGCGACGTGCCAAGAGACAGCCGCTTCCCAGAATGCCCCGGAAAAGTAGATGTGAGTTCCTTCAGCGCTACAGACGAACATCCCTTACCATTTCATCCTCTCTTTTATTTACTTATTTGTTAAATAATTGACTGCATTTTTGCACTCCAGCCAGCGAGGCTTTGGGCTGGATGAAGATTCGGTTCCAATTTTTTTTTTTTTGTTTGAAATCTCAAATCTGTTTTGGATGCTATTAAGGCCTGATGCGGTACAAACAAACTAGCTGGTTTTAATTCAGCAGCATCAGTAGTTTAAAACAGTATGTAGCAGTGCTAGAAGAACCACTCACAACACCACATCTGGCAATAACTAGCCCTCCACGGGGAAAGTACCCATTCTTCCTTTTGGGGACACACTTCATTGTCTCTTCCTTGTGTTAAACTGCCTCATGTGGTCAGAAGTAGTACTGCTATAAAGAGTGACCTTAAAGCCAAAAAAATCTTTTTTTTTTGGTCAAGTCCATGCTGTATAGTCTCCCAACAACCTGGTGGATCATTAACTGTAATTTTTTTGTGTATTTGTATGATTTTTGTGATATTCTCACCCTGCGTACTCTCCACATCGTCCAGTGGATGCGTGCTCGGTGGACGTCGGACCCCTGCTATGCCTTCTACGGCGTTGACGGCTCCGACTGTTCCTTCCTGATCTACCTGAGTGAAGTGGAGTGGTTCTGCCCCCCACTGGCCTGGAGGAACCACACCAGCACCCCCACCCAGAGTCCACAACAGACAACCCCCCCCAAACGACAAGTAAGGATGAAAAGTTCAGCAAAGTACGTCACACAGACGTCTGAAACCGAAACGATTACTAAAAGGCTATCATTATGACGGCACTGGGAAAAAAAAAAGAGTATGTGTTGCCATGGAAACTGCTCGGACTTGGTTCTTTTCCCAGACAATTAAACTTTGTCGGGTCATTTTGCAAAAGTGCATCCTGTGCAGTTCCTGTACCACACAGTACACAGTATGTGCTGGCTAAGGTTACAGGGGTCATCGTTAGTAAAGGTCACAACACAACCAGAAGAAGTTCATGAAGTTTGTTTCGAGCAGCACAAGAAAAGACACAAATGACGTGGTCAAAAAAAGCAGTGAAAGAAAGTCAAAGCACATCTTAACCGATTACAGAGGAATTGAGAGGGTAATCAAATAATCAATGGATGTGATTAATTGATCACCAAGTGTTTTTTTAAAAAGGAAGAGTCTTGGCAGTTTTAGTTTGTGTTGCACGATGCCAAGGAGGAAGGACATCAGCAATAGTCTTTAAAAAAAAAGGAAAAAGCTTCACATCCTTCTGGGAAAAGTTGTAAATCCATTTAGTAATGATCTAGAGTCTGTCGTTCAGTGATTAGAAAGATTATCCACAAATAAAAACATTCAAGACAGTTTTACGTCTTCTTGGGGGGGAAATGAAAGCAAGTTCATTCAAAGGTCAAACCATGCAACACTCATAAAAATTACATTTAGTCTGTTTTAGTCTAGGACACTACTACTGAAAAAAAAAAAGAAAACGGGAAGGATGGAGGTGAACCATCGTGTTCCAGGAAGAAATGTGGTTGGAAAAAAAACTTAAAATGATTGAGAGGGTTGATCACTTAGATGTTCGGTGGAATCAATTTGTACTATAAAAAAAACAAAAAACAGTAGGACTCAGCTATGTTTAAAAGTGAAAGTATTCCACACACGTGATACGAAGTGAACTGGTGGGGGCGGAGCTATGACCTGGGCTTGCTGCGGTTGGTCAGGTCCAGTTTCAGTAACATTATGAGGTCAGCTGACGACATGAAGATACTGAACGGCCAGACGACAGGTTAGTCCAGCAATGGATTTTTTTTTTTCTCCTGATGTCACGGGCTTATTCCAAGATGACAATTCCAGGATTCATCAATACTTTCAAGGAGCATGAAACACCAGAAGGTCCAGACCTGGACCCCATTTTGAACCTTTAAGATGTGCTCGAGAGGACTTTACTTAGCCGTCTGACTCTCCCATCATCGATACGAGATCTTGGCGAAAAAAATGTATGCAACTCCAGACAAAAATAAATGTTGTGAAATTTGCAGAATCTTTTTGGAATGATGGTACAGCGAACGTTGTAGTGAACGCTAAAGACCGTCCAAAGAAATATTAGAGTGTGTGACTTTTTCGTTTGGACAGGCGTTGAAATTTACACTAAGTGGTTTACACTTAGGAGCATCTGGGATAAATAAAATGTAAAGTAGTTACATTTAGTTACATGTTTATAAAGTAATAAAGTCAATTTAATCCAGAATATACAATGACTGAAAGTTTGTTACAATATAAATTTTGGGCGGAGGTGTACGTCAAAAGTATAAGTCTATTATTACTGACTGGAACAGTATAAGCTCCCTTTGGGGATTAAAATAATAGAATAGAGTAGAGTGGACTGGAATAGGCCATTACATGTCCACAGTATCGATTAAACCAGAGAGACTAGTGTTGTTTTTCCTCTGAAGAGGCTGTTGAGTATCACGAGGGTCAGCCATCTGCCCCCTTGACTACATAATTGTTAACCTTCATCGGAGCCGCTTCTCTTCCTGTTAATTAATGCGGGTCGGATCCTCCTCATCATTATCTTCTGGCCTTGTCTTTCCTCCTCATTGAATTTGAGGTCAAAGTGCACTTCAGCACCTTCTTTTTTTTTTTTCCACGCAAGTAAAAACACAAACACCTAATGTTAATCACTTGCAGGCTCCTTAAAACATCCTTCACCTAAATGACTTTTTAAAAAAAAGGAAAACATCTTTTTATTGTTCCTTTGACAGCTACTAATCTTGTCGGTTTTTGGTTATAGTCATACATTGGCCCATGATTTATTATTGATTAAGAGCGTGCTTCCTGTGGAGAACCTGTTAATGTGTTATGGATTTAGGTGCACAGAAAGTCTTTATGTTCACAGCTAAATCAGTCATCCAAACATCATGACCACCCCGGTTGTTATTACGAGGTCCTACTGATGCTAAAACTCAGTCTGAACATGGACAAACAACATCTGAGGGTGACCTGGAGTTTGTTGTGTCACAGTGTTATCAGTGGATGCTTTGGTCCCTGTGGGTTGTTGGGTGGGGTCTCCATGGATTGGACTGGCTTCCCACCAGAAGAGTACGGAGACCAGCAGACTACTTCTGGGTTTTTGTTGTGATTTATGAACCATTTATGAGCAGTTTTAAATGCATCTGACTTGCCAACATGATGATAACGCAGAAGTAGCGATGCTAACAGTTTATCATTACAGCTAGCTAGCAGTCTTCACTTTAGCTACTTACTGCTTTGCATTTTTGATGAATTTGACATGTGATCTGTGGGTTAGTAGCTAATCTGTGGGTCAGAACCTGGTTTGGCTCACCTAGCCTGGGCCGGCTAGCAGCCTGGAATCGAGCTGGCAGCTTGTGCCCTGGGTCAAAGGTCACGGACTGGCTGCTGTGTGATGACTAACGCTGCCTGCCACTCTGGCCAAGCTACCTAGGTAGACCGGGGTAGGTCCAGCGGTGCTCAGGCAGTCTACTTTTTAAATGTTTGCATGGATAAATTTGATAAGAATGAATAAACATTACCATATTTTCGGACTATAAGTCGCACTTTTTTCATGGTTTGGCTGGTCCTGCGACTTATACTCAGGTGCGACTTATATAT
>JAOWBL010063131.1:0-21739 GCA_028564865.1 Zenarchopterus dispar
ATCTATCTATCTATCTATCTATCTATCTATCTATCTATCTATCTATCTATCTATCTATCTATCTATCTATCTAACAATCATAGATGGGCTATAGCAGCACATGCTGTGCTGATGTAATGATGTAAAGTTAGATAAGGGTATCTCAAATGAATGCAAATTACCTCCAGATAAAGCCCCTACTGTGCTGTGTTTGCTATCACACTGTGAACCTCCCACGGCTTCATGTGTAAACAGAGACTCTTTTACTATAACTGAACCAAACTCTTCTTTCCCCATGTGTATATACTGTGTGCTGTGTTGTACAAAAGGCCTAAGCCATGTTAAGTCCTGCAGGGGAATATTTTATTGTACAGTTGTTTAACTTGTAATTTTTACTGGTGTAAATTTAGAGCTGAGCCTGTGTTTGGACCAATTCAACTAATGAATGCAACACAGTGACTTGTGATATGTAAAATAATATGCAATGTCATCTAAGTATCATTTTCATTAAAAAAAACAAAACAACGAAGAACAACTCAAATCTGAACTATATCATTTATTTCAACCCTCTACAGTGTAAATTGTTAAAAAAAAAATCTAATACCATGCAAATTATTTTACAAGGGGCTCATTTTGGACAATTTTACAGCTGCCCCCAAGGTAAGTTCAGAAAGACAATGGCTTTCCATAAGTTTGCTCTGGTTTGGAGAGATTGATCTTACCCAAACCAATGATCTGCTGCCCCTCCCTGCTATCAGCTGCATGAGTATCAATGTAGATTATCCCATCAGATGGCTATGAACAGCAGTTTTCCTTTCAGCATGCTCACACTCTCTGTCAAACACTTCCCAACACTGTTTTCTGTTCACTCAGCCCTTAGGGCTAGTGCCTGGCACGACACAGAGAATGAGCACTATTAGTCACCGGAGACCTCCCGAGGGGCATCTCTTGCCGCAGGTCAGCACAACATGGAGAGGTCCACCACTGGGGGCGGTGACCCTTGACTGGCAGAGGAGACACACTGCCAGAAGAGTGGCAACCAGTGGGAGCAAAGATGGGCTGGGAAATTAAACAGAAAACTAAACCGGAAAGAATGTCTCTGTTAGAAAAATAAAAACTATAATGGTAGAAAAGCTCAGGATTACTTCAACCATCTCTGTGGAAGACTGCTTGTTGATAACATTGACATATCAAGAGTGAAAAAAAAAGACAGTATCAAAGGTTGGGCAAATACAGCAGATGTTTATTTCATCTGATATCCTTCTTGATACCAGTATCACAGAACCGTTCAGCGTGAACATTTAATACGTCAATCCGCATTTTAACAGAGTCGTTAAACGAGGAAAAATACTGTCATCAGTGAAATTACTGGGCACAATTCTGCAACTTCATGGCAATTAAATAACTCTGACCTAAGAGATACCATGAACACACAAATTAATTCGTAGCATTAACTCAAACCCATACAGATTATACCCAAGGATTTATTCACAGCAGCTCAACAAATCCTTCTTATATGTTACTTTTGCTTTCTGTATGTGTGTGTGTGTATGTATGCATACATGCACACACACACACACACACACACATTATATATATACATTATATATATATATATATATATATGTATATATATATATGTATGCATACATACACACACAAACACATTATATATATACATTACATATATATATATACATATATGTATACATACATATATATATGCATATATATATACACATATATACACACATATATATATATATATATGTGTGTGTGTGTGTGTTTGTGTGTGTATGTATGTATTTTTATGCACTTATTGTTTGAGCTGACACTAACATCCTGTGCTTATATGCCTACAGGTTTTTTATGATATGCCGTTTATGACAATTCAAGAGCAGTTTACTCACAACATACCAGGATATGACATTAAAAGGTATTGCATTGCTTAACTAGTGGGGAACATGTATAATAATGGAGAAAACAAATTAACAAATGAATGTTGGTCGTTCTCCAAAATCCCAGCACCTCTTTGGCAAGTCTGGTCATTGACTTAACTATCCTTGTACAACATTTTCTATCCATCTATTCATTTTAAACATTTTGTTTTGTTTGTTTTCTGTTAACCACTGCAAAGGTCCTTCTATTTTTTTCTGCCGCAAAACCCCAAAGCAGAATTACCAGAATAAACTGAGTAAACATAAACCACTGATGACTCTGACTCTGTGCATACACAGTGACATGAGTGACACTTTGTTTGCTTGGAAAAGTGTCATTCAGCAATCTGAAAACCACACAGAGATGACTTCAAAAATATGGGCGGGTGTACCCTTGCCTTTTGCTGGAAGACAGCTGGGACAGGCTCCAGCAGATCCCCATGACCCTGAATAGGAAAAAGTGAGTACAGATAATGGATGGATGGAAGCTTTTAGCAAACCTAGCTGCTGGTACCATAAAGAATGAATGTCTATAGCCGTTTTATTTTCACAATGTCATTTAGTAACCATGGAAACTCACATGCATGCCAACACAAGAAGGCTGTGAAAAGGTCCAAGATGTAATAAGTGATCAGAGCTCAGTAATATCACTGAAATCCCAAATGAGTCCCAACTACATCAAGATGCAGTTCCAGTGAAAACTAACAGATGAGTTCCTCTGTTAAAAATACACATTTAGCAATATTAAAAATGTGTTTTTTATTTATTTATTTATTTTTTCCCAGCACATTGTATATCAACCTTCACTTTTGGGGGCAGACTCAATCTCCACTAGAGCAGCTACTTTTGGCTTTTCCCTTTTAGAGGTCACCATAGTGGATCATCATATTCCAAATATTGATTTGGCATAGATTTTATATGGGATGTATTCCTGACTCAATACTTCTCATTTAACCGGGTGATTAACAAAGTTTTACCATGTATGTAACATTTTGGCCTGTCTTATTAGTTTTGTCTATATAAAAGTGTTGGTTTTTGAATAATCAAAGTAAATGCTGTACTTGTCAATTTATTATATAGTTATCACATTGTGATGCAATTTTAAATAATGTGACACTGAATTAGTGCATGAGGGTGTCCTTTCTCCCTGTTAAACATGTTCTTACTTAAATGACAGAAATGTCCTGTGTTTTTTTCACTCTTTGCATTTACTTGTAGCACATGTCCTACAGTAAAAATTCAAATATCTGTGAGCTTCTAATGACAGCTGAAAAGTCACATGAAGTCAAACAGTGCAAGAAGACACGGGCGGTCCTGTCATAAGAATTATATTTCTGTGTAGTTATGACAATCACGTAGATTGCCCAGAAAAGGTCCTCCCAAGCAAAGTGATAGCATCTTCTATTTGAACTAAGTTCTTGTGACAAAGCCCTCCAGCAGTCATAGTGATGACGGGGCAATGGAGGAAGTACAATGACGTTGTTGTTTAGGCTGTCAAGATGGATGGTTGGGTGAAAAAAAAATAGATTTTAGCGCGTTGCAGTTGGTCCAGGTTTGAAACAGAGTGACTAATGATTTTAGACATCAAACAGAAATGATGGCCTCCAGTTGATAGGGTTGCTAAAGTGAGTCAAGAGGATACAAATTGGATAAAAGGAAAAGCAAAACGTTAGTGGCACAGAAACATAGTGGCAGAAAAAGGAGCACGGTGAAACCGTGTGAAAATAATGTGTAAATACTGTAATTTTGTAAGAAAAATAAATATTACATCAAGCCATTTTTAATATCTTTCTGAATGCAAAGTGAAAACAAATCCCATTTACATCCATGTTGTTCTCTGTGGATCAATAATCTCATTCCACCTGCTGTTTGTTTCTCTTTCAGGAAACCATGCATTCCTTAATGGATGCCAGGCGACTTCATTACGCTCCTGCCAATCTATCACAGTGACTCTGCATCCCTGCTACTCATTCAACTGAAATGTCAAAAGCATTTGCTCTGTTGCCCATTTCTCACGCAAGCCCAGCCCCTTTGGGGATGGACATTCACACTGGCAACCTTCCAGATTAAGCAGAATGTTTTTAATTTTAATAAAGAGTCAACAATTGAGCATATCAGAGAGAGGTGGCTATTAATATTCAGAGTGAAACCTTAGACACTGTCGTAAGTAACAGCATTACTTATATTTACACTGTGTCTTGTGTGAAAGACAGTAAACAAGCTGCTGTTTGTTGTCTCAGAGTCATTACAGTGCAGACCCATGACTGACTCATAACCTAATATACTTGAATGGGAGGTGTGTTTATTCAGTCAAAACATCTCTTACAGGCAGATTTCATCGCCATGCTGTTTTCTGCTGGAGCTGTGATGTCTTTTCCACAATGAGGAGGATCGAAAAGTTGACTATGTGTGACAGAGCATGCTATGAATGAATGAGCATCACTGAAGAAACTCCCACCGAGATGCTTAAGAAGAGGGGGGAATGATGGGGATTTTAGAGGGGGGCACCTGAAACTGATCTGACATATCTGCAGTTTATTAAATTATATTACTGCATTTTATTTCAGTAACTTATTGTCCTTATGCTGATAATTCTGCAGTAGAAGCGAATATATTTAATGGTTGTCTTTAGAGTGCACAGGAGGATTTTATAAAAACAAAACATAGTACAGAGACATACGTTTCGTAAAATATGACAAAAAAGACAGATATGTTAAAGGTTCCTTAATTTGGAAATTTGATACCTATCTATATGGGTGAAGCACCACAAGACTTTTAGATTTTACTATCGTTTTACTATTCACGTGGCAGAGCTTATGGATGACAGACTTTACAAGCTACTATCAAACTTAAGAAAGAAATGCAGACATCAAATAATCAAAGTGTTCAGCACTCTAAGATCCACCCTGAAGGTTCTGGGTTATCTCATAAAATCCTGCTTCCCACTATGGGGTTTTTTTAAGGGCAGACATTTTTCCAGCTGAACTATATTCAGTCCCTGATTTGTGCTGTCAAAAATGAAAGAGCTGGGGAAAGGAAAACTGAATTTTCATTAAAAAAAACAAAACAAAACAAAAAAACACTGCCTTGTCAAAAGTGGAGTGTATTTCATCTTGAATTATGAGTGTGTTGTTGACCTCTCCTGTCTCTCTTACATGAATATTTACTTACTTTTAGGATGCATCTCCTAGTCTACAATCTCTACTAAATCTCTACAAAAACCAGCTAAAGTAACTTTGGATTCCTGTCCTGGGTGTTTCTTGTGACCACTGCATCCTACTTTGTAGTAATTTGTCACTCATCAACAACAATGACACTAGCTCATAGAGCAACCGTCGACAACACAGCAGAGGTGACTATGAGACATTGAAATAGTTCCTAAATGAATAGATTATACTTCTCTCTGTTTTCTGACTTATCTAGAGTGTTATTAAGATGCAGAGGGTCAAAACACAACATAAACCCATGCTGTAATATTCTTATGAACAAAATGCTTAGTTTTCAGGGTTCTGTGAGTCTCTTGAGGTTTTTTTATTGACTCTAAATAGGGATCAACCAATTATTGGATCAGGGCCAATACTATGTGCATTTTAATAAGCATCTTTACTTTTTTTTTTTTATATATCCAATTGGTAAAATAAATGATAAAATGCAGCATTATTGTTGGCTAACACAGACTCTTTGCGGTCACCAGACTGTGGTCTCAAGTTATGTGCAGCCCTTTGCACAATATGATTTGTTAGATTTCACCCTGCTCACTGCCAAAGAGTACAGAGTAACATCTTTGCAGTCTGAAGCTGCTCCAGCTGGCACTGGATGCTCATTATTTTGAAAGAAAGTAAAGCTTAAAAAACTACAACAACAGCTGTTGATTAAGTTGCAATGCACAACTGAAGCAATGTCACAAAACACCAGCCTCATATTTTTCTGTGATTGCAGCCATGCCCTCATTCCACAGAAAATACATAAATGACACATTGATGACAGTTATTTATGTAAATATATAAGTATAGATGTAGTAATAGCCATCATATCTTGGACTCAAATTGAACCCAGTACAAATGGAACTTTATTTAGTTTCATAGCATAACATTACCACCCTGTTTATTTCCCCTGTTTTGGTGTTTTAAGTTGGGACATAATAGACTATAGATGGTAGGAACCAAGACTGTATAAAAAACAAAACAAACAAAAAAACAAAACAGACAAACAAAGAAAAAAAATGGAATAAACCTCCCTGCGGTGCTGTAACCCTTCTTCTGAAGAGGTTTTTTTTCAACTTTTGACTCTCAATTAGGAATTGATTACTTTCCAAAAAGTGCTTTTCAAGCCTTTTTATCATCAAACTAGTAAAATGTTGATAAGAACTAATCCCACCTGGTTAAAAATGGTCAAATAGATCTGCAGGCCTGCACGTCTACTGGAACATGCACACAAAGCTAGCTATTTTGGCTTGCTTACTTTTGATATATGACAGTGAGCCATTGGGCATGCCCACAGTCAATCAAAAGACTACCCCTAATCTTTTCATAAATTTGTTGCTTTATATAATTTCACAGGATGTGCCAAAAAAAAAAAAAAAAAAAGTTTTGTATCCTGAATTTGTTTCTTGCTTGAAGGGAATTGAGGTCTTGAGGTCAATTAAAGGAAACGTTGATAACACAGTGTAAAAACAACATGACATTATTTTGAAAACTTGTGTGCTCATAAGCCACTGGTCCTTTCCATCAGCAAACTTCCAGAAATACAACCAAATCAAACCAATCAAAAACCTTTGAGCCACATCTGCTTTTTCTTGTGATTCTTCATCTTTGTTGTTTTGAAATAATTACAAGTTTTGGTGTTATGATGGGTTCAAAGCTATTCGAGAGGTACAGGAGCCGAGATTAAAATCAGACAGCTAAAAATTATTACAATAATGCCTCTTTAATCAGACAAAAATCAAACAATATAATATATCCAGCATTATTCTTGATACATTTTTCACAATATAAATCTATTGTGTATGCAAAGGCTGTTAGATGTCATTAAGGGAAAACATTTTTTACAATCCCAACTATGCACTGAACTCTTCCCTAAAGCGAAACAAAATTACACAACCAACTCTCTAAATTGTAATTACACAGAAATGTGGAGCAAATACATTAGCAACAAAGATTGATGCTGTGCATTCATAAGACGTGAATAATAGCTGCATCATCTTCACAGTTGTTACTCACAAAATGCTTCCTCATTGCATTTTGTGAGTATAAATCCTCGATATATCCTCTTTCACTTCTAAAATTATTTCTCGATATAGCTTGACACTGACAAAACGCATGTGTTAAAACACTTTTGTCCAATTATTTTTATCACCTATTTTGCGAACCGTTTAAACCTATTTCCACTCCTATTTTGTAATTAATAGGTGGAAAGCTAAACTCTGTTTTTTGTGCATCATTTCACATCATTATGCCCTGTGACAAGCTTGAATAAGTGGTACACTGGTGGCACCGAGCCAAAAGCAAATGTGGTTGATGAATCTCTGCTGTTTGCTTAATTTTTCTGGTTGGATGTGCTGCAGTTGGTGTTTGTGTTAGTACAATTCCCTGTTGTGTTATTGCCAGTAAGAGCACTGTGCCTTCAGCTTTTCAACCATATAAATGAGAACTTGTAAGCTGGCATGTTGCAACCTGCTTGGCTAGACTGAGCTTGAGCTCATCACTTTTGATGAAGGAGAGCAGCCTCAGGAGTCCTTTCCACAGATGCAACTTCACTCTCAACATTTCAGTATATTCTCTGAACACAAGGATCTTGCAAACTCGTCATTGGAGGCCTAGGGCATCATTTAAAAGAATATTTCCGAATTAGTGCAGCATGAAAGCTTGGTGTTTAGCACTGTTGCCTCACAGTAAGAAGGTTCTTGGTTCAAAGCCTGTGAGGAGTTTGCATGCTCTTCCTGTGCTGGTTACGTGAGGTTTTGTTCTGGGTGTTCCAGTTTCCTCCCATAGTCCAAAAAACAACTGTCCAAAGGGGTGTGTGTGTGTGTGTTAGCCTAGGTCTAAAAGAAACAAGTACCCTACATGAGACAAAGACAGCTGGAAATTTCCATCTCATGTCCACTTCACCAGCTCTACCTGAATAACTGAAGTTGCTCTAATCTTCACAAAACATTTTCATATTCTAAATTGATGAAGCACTGCTTTTCATATTTTATTCACAGTGCCCCCCCTTCTTCCCCCCAAAAAATCCCCACTCCCCTTTTGTGTGTAAAACATAATAAAAATAATCTGAAATGAACAACAGATATATTTTTTCACAATGCCTCACCAAACCCGGTGGTTGTTTCTGTTTATTAAACATATCTTCTTCTTCTTCTTCTCTCTCTCTTTTTTTGAAAGATCTTGTCTCTTTAACGTCTCCCAGCACTGATGAGTGAAACTACCCGTGAAGCAAGTGTTTTGCCTCTGCTTTTCAGAGTGATGTTGACAAGTGAGGGAAGCAAATCTTGGTCTATACCTTCTTTATGATATGAGAAAATAAATTCCTTGGACTCCTCTCACTAAAATGTTTATTACCACAAACTTATAAGATGCATTTTTAATGAGTTTATACACCTTTGTATTTCCAAAAGTGGAAGAGAAAAGAAAAAAAACTCAAAAAATGCCAGAGGAAATTTTAAAATGGTCTTTTTCTTAATAACCACAAAAATTAAGTTAGAAAAACTATATTCCCCCATGAAAGATCTTAAGACTTAATTAAACAATAAAAAAGTCATAACTTTATTTTTTACTCCCTACTCTTCTGCTATTACTTCTGCTTGTTGGTGAGAAATGCATTCTGGGATACATCAGGTCTCAAGTATCCACTGGATGCATCTTTGACAAAATGGGCAGTGCAAGAACACAACAGAGGATTTCAACCGTACTTAATGAGATGTAGATTTTAGAATTGAAAAAGCACCTCAGCTGTGACCGATGCCGTTTCACAGGAACACAAGTACAGAGAAGTACGCATGTTGACAAAAAACAACCATAGTCTTGTTCGTTACTCTTAACACCGCTCTTGCTGGTTTGTTGTCTTTGTCTTCCTTTGTTGCTCCTTTTGTTAAGGTTCTCCTCATTTTCTTTTTCTTTTTTTTTCTTTTAATATTCTGCCTTGGACACACTTTTGTTCAGTTTTTATTTGAATAAAATTGCTTTTTTCGTACTCCTGTCTCCCTTTTCTCCTACATTTTGTGTCTTTTCCAAGCAAACCTTGACTCTATGTGTCTTCATGGTCAACCTGTTCATAGAAATTCTATTTTTCAATTTTCAGTGATTTTACAAAAGCACCAGCACTCTAACTTCTGGATTGAGGCTCATGTGGAACTAAGATTTGGTTGCAGTTCATCGACTGACCACTAGAGGCTGGCTGCAAAAGTGAGTCAATCTCCATTGACTCCTATGTTAAAAATGTTACTTTAGAGCAGAAATATACATATTTACAGCCTGGTTCAAAAAACAGTTTTGATTTCACATCCATGACAACTCTGAGCTGACTGAATATTTTTTTAGCACATCAGGAGAATTTATATAAAATCAATACATTTATTTCTAAAATGACTGATTGACACCCAGCTCAGCAAATGCTATCACTTCCTCATCTGTAATCACTATGCTACCATGCTTAGTGATAAAAACAGCAGTTTGTAGTAACCCAGCATCAGCTAAACCAAGTAATGTTTTATTTTGACGTAGAATCAACATGTGAAATGGGACATTCATCTGTAAACATCTGCCGGCTGCTCTGCAGATATTCTGCCAGGAATTGGCTGGAGCAGCTGGGAGCCAAAGCTAATTTTTGATTGACATATGGCTTCCCAAGCAAGTGTATGAAGAGAAATGGGCTTTAAAATGACCCTTCAGAGACCAGTGGGTGGCATGACTTAATATTTCATCCATTGTTTATTAGTCTATGATTTTCACATCCAAAAACAATTAAATGCAGTATTCTGCACCTAGTCACTTCTTGGACTGAAACAGGATAATTCATCTGGCTGTGTAGTTTGAAGAGCAATCAAGTTATACTTTTATCATATATTTTACACAGACTGAAACAAAAGTCACTATAACAACATACATCACTGTTCAAAAGAAAGACAAAAAAACTCTTCCTCACTTTCTTCTCCCTCCAGGTCCTTGCAGTGACCTACTCAATGAACTCAATCCTCTCAAGTTCACATTTCTCAACTGAACATCTTGAGTGGCTCGGGCTTTGAGTAATACCTGAATAAAATCATGTGAACAATGCTTAACATCTTAACAAGCTTGAATCAGACTCAGCTTTCAAAGATAATAATACCCTGTCAGAACTGAGAATTTTGTTAGATTATAAGTACTGCTGCAAACTGCAGAAATCATCAGCGCTGCTGTAAATATTCACAGGATAATGCAGCAGCAGTTTCCACACATGACAGAACTTGATTAGACGAGTGATAAATTTGCTAGTTGAAGATTAAAAATGAAATTATGTGACAGTAGACTACACAAGCTCTGAAACTTGAGGGAATAGAAATTATTATGAAAAGAAAGAAGTGTGAAAGTGACCCCAAATTCCTCTGAAATTCCTCCACAGAGGACTCTAATTTTTCTTTAATGACTTGGATTTGACTCAGACTCAAAGTTTGGTAACACGACTACAACATTGTCTAACTGGAGGAGAAAACAACCTAAATGTCACCGTCTACCATCAAGTGAGTTTTACACCATCATAGGTACAATCTGAGAGGCTGCTGGTGTCCAAGACAGAGGAGTTTTTTTCCCTTTCCAAAAATGATCGAAGCTAAGGTTTAAGGATTAAAGCAGATACGTCAATGAGATATTAAGTAGTTGGGCTGATCATCATGCCCAAGAGTTAAAAAGTACAAGAAGAATATTTCAGAGACTGAAAATTAAAATGAAAAAGATGGACTAAGAGTCTATAATGTTTACATATTTTACATTTGCAGTTTGTCTTCTTTAGTGTTTGCTTTTTAAATATAATTTTCTATGGTCAGGCTTTAGTTAACATTGAAGTGTGAAATTTTCTAGAATCTATCGTTTCATTTTTTGTGTGTTTTTTCTCTGTGTTTAAAATATCGTCTTGCCTTTCACTGATTACAACCAATCTGAGAGAACCACTCCTCCATACATTACTGTGAACTGTGTATAACTTCATTAACCCTGATGAAAGATCACTTTAAAATGTCTGAGATTACAATTTTCCTCTTAGGCTTTTCTAACAATATATCATGTAATTTTCATTTTTAATGTGGTGTGTAGAACCATAATTTAAGTGTCATGATTAAAATTATAATTTTCTCAGCTAACCATAATTACAGATAAGATCTCTCTTCCATCTCAGCTCTCCTGCCGTCGGTTCACTCCTTGTCTCTTGCTTAATTTAGCATTTTCAAAAACAAAGACACATTAAGACCAAAGCTTTTTTATTTTTATAATTAAAATGGGCATCAGTAAGTTCGACTAACTAATCTTATGTAAATGTTATTTTACTACTGAGAAAGTCTCTTTTTTTTCTCCAAAAGTATACTTTGAAATTACAGAACAGGACATTTCTGATTGATCAAGTATTGACAGCTTAATATTTAAGTCTCATATTTAAAAAAATCTACAGCAAAATGCAGCTTCTTCTTTGTGTTTATGCATATCTAAAGTTTAACTCTGTTAAGTCTTGGCTTTAGCGAATGTGATGTCAGTGTATTTTATACTTGACTGGGGTGGAGCTGTTTCTGGAACAAATCAGTGGAAACAATTTGCCTATATTCACACTACCAGCCCCACTGGGATTTTTTTCCATCAAAATGTGATCTTTCTGAATGACCATTTTTAAATGATATTTTGCAAGTGATCAGATCCAATCTGCTTGTCCATGCAAGCCATATAGTTGCTATGGTGACCTGTAAGTAAACCGCTCGAAATGGAAGGTGATGCTTTGCAACTGTCACAAGTGGTTATTTGGAGAGACAGAGCAAATTTTCTCCTGAGATACAGGATGTTTCTGTGTATTGCCTTATTTTGGGCAGCTGTCGCCACCAGTGCACCTATACAGTGAGCTGCATAGTCCAGGAAGATGAGCTCATGGATAAGGCACTGCTAATACAGAGTAATACAGAGTACAGATTACAGAGTAATCCCTGGTTACCGCTGTCCCTCTGGTAGACGTAGTCACTGTTTATGTTGTATTGTGAATGACACAGAGGACAATTAATCATCCTACTTGAAAAACCAGACCGTTGAGATTGAGACACATCTTGAAAATCTGATTGGAATCACATTTAAAAACATGTCTTTATTTGATTTGCATCTAATTTGGAAATATCACAGTCCATGTTGTTTCTGATTGTTCAGACCACCAAAACATATTTATCTAGTTCCAATGTACATATAATTAAAAGAAAAACAACTAGTGAACTGAGTGAAGCTTTCAGTTTCCTGAAAAGAATTATTCATCTAGTGGCTCTTGAGATATTTCAGTTTGGACTAAACAAAACAAAAAAACAATATCAACTCAACTGTAAAAGTATTAATACCAAATATTAGCTGTCCAAATTGTAACTGGAATTATAATAGTGTCTTTGTTTGTAAATCTGACCATTCAGTCAAAATTACATACAAAATCCCAGCAAGCAACGTCTCTGTCAAAGTCTACACTCCTTACTTCCCAACATTGCTCTTTTAGACCTCAGTGTAAATATGAATGAGTCTTAGTCTGAAAAACGCTTTAAGCATGCACCGCCGGAAGTTTAATGTCCATGCCACTCTCCCACTGTTACTTTCAACAGTCACATAGCAACAGCTGATCAGTAGCACATTTACCCATGCAGGCCCTGGAGGAGTCTGACTAGCATTTTTAAACCCCGTGCCACGACTGTCACTTTAATCAAATGAACATGGTAGCTGCACACTGAACTCTGAACAACACACCCTTTCTTGCCCAAGCGTATTATGCAGGACAAGGCACATTTTATATGTATCCCATATATTTTCTTTGCTTTGTCATGCTGTTTGAAGAACGTAAAGCTGAAAAAGGATTAATCTCAGTTGACTGACGCAGTCAAGCTGCCGTGAAGGATCACTCCTCAAGTGATGGAGACATATGCTTCCATCTGGTAGAACCCCGTTGATCCTTTACTAAATAATTAAATATTATAACATTATATATGTAACATACATATATATATATATACACACATATATATTCCCTTTACTATCCTCATGTAATTTTATTTTAAGCAGCACAAAGAGCTACTTTTTCATTTAAAATATCAGTTTCAATTTACCTTGACAGAATATTTGCCTATATTTAAGAAGCGTAGACTTTTCTCAGTTTTATTTTGGGATGCTTTTTTCTCTTTCCTTTCAGTGTGCTTGACTGCTTGGACCATTTTTCCTCCCAACTGCTAACTCCATTTGCCAAAATGACTGCCTCCATGTGTGCCCCAAAAAAGTGTATCATAAAAATAAAACTGACCAATAATCTTTGAGATGCCAGATATGAGCAAATGGTCCCTTTCATCTGACATGCATGTGCAGGGATCCAGACAAATCGTGACAACGTGTAGCAGATGACCCATGAATTCAGTTTCATGTTAATCAATGACAAGTAGTAACAGCTGGAGTTTCAAGCAACATCCCTATTTTAGAGAGGCACAGTGCAGATGGTTTTATGACTTCATTACTCGCACTTAAACCTGAAGAAGTGTTAACCCTGGCCAACAACACAATGATGGACTGCAGAGCTGAGTAGCCTTGACAGGGAGGTCCATATGGATGCACCTCCTTTCGTCCCTCTGACTTGCTGTGTCTCTGGGGACACCTGAGTGGGTGGCTGTGTCACTGCTCCTCTCATCTCCACCAGAGTAGCCTTGAGTCTTCTCTGCGACCACTCTTGCTCAGTGAGGAATGCCATAAATATATCTATAACATCACTCATCCATGAAGACAGGCAGATGCAGCAACACACACACACACAGACGCGCCCACACACACACACACTGGGGTGATACAATACAAGGATAGGTGGAGCTGAAGATGATGGTTTTCAGCAGGAATGTAGGTGTGTATTTGGATATGTGTGTTTATGGATGTACCGCTGAGTGTTTTGAACTCAAAGCCTCAGGACCTGTCGGCTCGTCAGACAAGACTATGTCCCATCTGTGTGACAAAAAAAGGACTTCTTTATTGAGAAGTTGTTCTGTCATTCTGCACTCTGGTTTGCACCCATTAACAAGCTCCCTGGATGCCCTCATCGCCCATCACATGAGGATCACTTTTAGAGATGGTCATAAATTGAGATGGCACAGCCTTCAGGTCTGGCCTAGACTAGACAATTGTTCTCTGTTGACTGAGATTACTCTGACAGACTGCTTATTCAACAATAACAATATCACAAAAATGGTTGTTTGAAATGGAAATGATAAGGTAACCCAATCTCTCTTTTTGCAGGTCATAAGTGCTTTGCACTGATTTTTTTGTTTGTTTGTTTGTTTAAAGAGTGAACAAATACTCATACTATTCTGTAAAGTGGAAAAATCAAGTGTCTAGCTCCCACCCCAGATGTTCTGTTAAGTTATTCCCAAAATGCCCAAAGGAAAGTTGTATCATCCAAGATTTTCCACTGCATTTGGCACCAGTCATGCCCTCATACTCTTGCAAGATGTTTATTAGAGACAAAACCTGAATGAGCTAATAAACCATCAGTAACTTTTGTGGTGGTTTACCTGCAATACTAGATCCCTAAGCCATTTAGCTGCTCATAACTTAAATATGCTAACAAGAGTATAACTGGGACATCAGACGTCTTATGACAATGTGGATAAATATTGATTCTTAATAGAAAGTCTGTGTAATTAATAAAAGATCAATACAAGAGTCTAGTTGCCAAACGGTTTCTTTAAAACTATCTCAAACTGTGTTGCCTTAATTATAAATGGCATCAAACATAAGCATTGAATATATTTGGGACTCTAAAAGCAATCAATACCAAGTAATAAAACCCTTCTCCCTGCTTTCTACCAAAAACTTTATTAGGATGACCAAAGACAATGTATTTAAATCGAATCTGATTAGGAAAAAAAAACACACTTAACATATCCATAAATGGTACAAAAGTACTGACGGTGCTCTTCTAACTTTATACAACTTCTACAAAAGTGCTTTACAATGTTTCTCATTCCTCATTCAAAGACTACTCACACACAGTCATACATAACAGCACTTCTATTACGCATTCACATAAACTGCAGATCTTTGGATTTCTACAAGCAAACTCATTGTCTGAACACATCTGGGGGCTAATGTGAGGTCCAATGTCCAGAGAGGAGCCTGAAAGCTAAAAACTCTCCTTGCCAGTCCTAAACTGTCTAGAAATAAAAAGCAACCCTTCATTATAAGAGCTGAAAGTTGCAGGGTTGTGGGGTGATAAGTAAGAATAACATTTAATATAAGCTACAGCTTGGCGACTGGGAGCTTCCACTGTAAACTTAGGGATTTAAAATTCTTTTCAAGATTTTACAAGAGACCCATGAAGAGGCTAGAAGAAGAAAGAAGCTTTCTTTTTTTGGACTATTTTTCAGCTGGGCTCTGAAACCTATTCATTTCTCTCTTTTTTTATTTTTTGAATTATTTTATTTTCAAACTCATTAATAATTTCAAAGGCAAAGTTCACATAGAGTGGTCCAGCATGTGGTCCAGCGACCCTGCAATGCCATTAAAGTTAAGTGTATTTTAATATATATTTATTTTAACATTTATGTGTGCATATTCAGATTTTTTTAGGAATTAAAATCTACAGGATCTGAAATTAAATTGATAAACTCTCGCACTTTGAAAACTATAGTTTACCCATAATATTTCAGACTTTAACACTGACTTTGTTCATCAAAAATTTAAAGAATAACCACTGCTTTGCCTTGAACCTCTCACAGCAACCCCTTTTTCAATATTTAATCTCAAAAGTTTGCGATATCATTTCTGTAGAGAAGGTCAGAGATTAAAAAAAAAAAAAAATCAACACCACAGACAGACAAGCCTTTCTTATTTTTTCATTTTTTAAAGCTGACTCACCTTTTGCCATTTCATGTTGGTTTTGCATTTTTATTGCATTATCTGCCTGGAGATTTCTCCTGGTTAAAAGCCACTTGCATGAGTGCCAGCAGGTACTGTACGAACAGTACTTTTGCTTGACAGAGATAAACCCAACAAGAGGACAAAAGCATTTAGCTCTGAGAGTCCTTTTTCAATTTCTCATCATGTCTCTGTTTTAAGAGTATAACTCTAAAGCAAAGTAAACCTAAAAATACAACACATGGGAATAAATTTTGTTTTATTTTTCTTCCTCAAAAATGCACAGTTTTTCAGAAGAGGCAAAGACTAATTTTTTTCTAATTTCTGAAAAAAAAAAAAAATAGGTTGTGTGCTCTTTTAATCTAAGCATTAAAATATTAACCTCCGTAATGGTCAAGGATGATCTTGTGCTCTTTCATACCCATCTGAAGCTGTGACATTTAAACTTGAGTAAGTGGAAATGAATGACTGGCTCTTTGTCTCAGAGGTAAACGTCTCAACAGAAAGGCCACATGTCATGGTGGACAGACGAGTCACAGAAATGTGTCCAAAAGCAATTAATCACACTGCAGGGATATGGATGGAAAAAAATAAAATCATAGATGGTCACAACAGGATCTGTTTAAATATAATGAATTTAAAAATTATTACTTTCTTTTATTATATCTAATAATAGAGATTCCAGTAAGTGTTGCAACACATGAATTTAAAGGAAAAACAAATAAACAAAAAGTTTAATGTTTGTCATGGGCAACAGTAATCTTCATAATGTTAACAGGGCACAAAAAGTGAAGTAAAGATGGTAATGTCACAAAAATACAACCAAGGTTCAGGCAGTTGAGTTCTCAAGAGACAATCCTCAAAATGTGCACTGGATAACTAAAACTCAAAAAGTGAAACTAGAACCAGAGTGGTACTAAAATTACTCAAATATTAGGAAATTTCCTTACAAGCCAAAGTATCATCAGATCAATTCAACTCAGTTGTATTTATAAAACACTTTTATACAGCACTTGGCCAAAGTAATGAACCCCAAGAAAATTAAAATAGAAACAAATCTGTTCCAGGGCCACAATCTGCCATGTACACATACTCTTAAACTCAATTCAGAATCTCAACCAACCACAGAAAACTGATGGGGAAAATATAACTCCCCCAAAAAGGTCTCAGCTGCAATTCAAACTAGGAACCTTTATAAGGCAGCAGTACCAAGCTACCAAAACTTTGCACACTGGCTGCATCAATTAAAAACAAAAACAAAAAAGCCAAAGAAACACAGAAACAACCAGTTGTGATTCTCTGGAAAGCAGAATTTCACTTTAGCTAAGCAAATAATTCATCATATTGGGTTTTCAACATATGTACTTCCCGATCAAATTAACAGCCACCACATATCATCATCCAGATACAAGTAGCCAGTGTCCACATATTTCCATGTAGACTCATGTCCTTCTAGATAGATAACTTCAAAAGTAGTTAAATCGTATAATACTGATGAGAGAAACTTTGTTGACTTTGGAAGTTGTTGGTCACTTGCTACAGAGTTATAAGAACCTGGGTGCAGTCAAAAAGTAATTTCACCATCGTCCCTGCAGTCAAGTAAACAGTGTCTTGAGATGGAAATGGCTCTTAGTGATATATCTACACTTACCCTCAGCTCATTTCTGCCTAAAAGCCTGGTAAGGTCTCACTCACGAGGCAGTTTAAGAGTTTAATTAGAGTAGATCCCCTGAAACGTATGAACGTTGAGCCAGATAAGGGTTCAGAATGAGATGAATTGTGGTGCTGCCAACCTGATTTATTTTTGAAAATCAATAAGTGTGATACACCAGCTTTATGTTTTTAAGTCTAACATCAGGGAAGGCGCCTTTTCCATGCCTTTGGCCCTCTCATAGTGCCATTTTCTCACCTGCTTCCCTCCCTCCCAGTCAGCTGGCTCTCTTCACTCCTCTTCGTCATATGCTGGAGTCTTGTTGCCTGATACTTGTCCTCTAAGTGTGGGGCTTAGATTTTTTTTTTTTTTAAATCTCATCTAATCCCCAAAGAAGCTTGAACAGTTTAAGTGACATAACTCTGACTTAATGCTGTTCTCTTTTTTTTCCCACTTTAAATGAGGATAAAACACATCATGTTGAGTTTGCCTTAGCCCAAGTTTGAGGGCGTTAAACCCCGGATGATCCTATGCATGATTAATCAGTTTTTGCTGTTTAATGTCAGGTGGCCTACACGGACCTGTCAGAACTACTATTTCTTATGAATCGATCGTTTGGGAAGCACAGCCAGATTGTCGCTGCACCTGTCAAGACTTCCTCTGATGCATGGCATATACTGTGTGTAGAATACAAAGAGAATTGTGGCAGTTTGAAAATATTTACTTTGGGCGTCAGCGGTGATGACTGAAATGACAGCTGTTATTGGCAGATTTTGCAAAGAGCTGCCAAACTGTGAGGTGAGGACCCAGGTGCAGACAGGAACAGGAGACTGGCAGGTGTTAAATAAAAGACGCCTTCACAGAAGGTGCTGTAAAGAGAGTATCTGGAAAAAGGCATTTAGAAAAAAAAATAGTACAAAGAACAGGTAGGAAAAAACAGGGAAATAGAGTGGCCTGAAGCAAAATGAGGAGTTTACAGCACAAAGCAGTAAGCAGAAACAAGCATCAGACAAGTCAGTATCAAATTACTGATTAAAGAAGTGATTGGTTGGGAGGCACTGCTTTTCACATGTGTTATACTAGTTTCTCGAAACCTAATATGCTCCAGATCCGGATCCAATTCCAGGATGAGTTGCCATGGTGATGGCAACCTGAAGCAGCTTCATGAATATGACGATCCAGAATCGAAACTGAACTTTACCTCACTGAGCTGCTAATTGTGTATGACTGAAATGACGGCTAATAATGCTGAGCTTTACTGTCTCAGACTGATTTTATTTCTTCATATACACACACATATACCCACGCACACACACACACACACACACATATATACATATATGTATATATATATATATATATATATATATTTATAACCTTTTAAAAGGTAGCACAGTGCTGTCCAACAGTCTTAGGTGCCCATAGCCTTGTTCTTATATCCACATTTAAATGACCATCCATATATTTTCAGACTCTTTGCAACTAAAAATACATGAAGAGTCAAAAGAAATATTAGAGCTAATGCCCAATGAAGCCAGTTCAACATGCCAGCAACATACTGATTAATTCTCTGGTAAGTGGTTGGTTAAGTTAGCTCTGGTAGACTATTTAAACATTGGAAGGAAGCTTTTTTTTTTTTTTTTTTTTTGCATCCAACTTTGTATTAAACAAGTTTTACTTTCCTTCTACAATGCTTCGTTTTATAGATGTCAAGGCATTAAGTGCATTAGTCACCTCTTTCCAGCCCTTTTTCTCACAGATCTCTGTTATTCCTGCAGCCTAACAGAGCAAAATTATATACTTTTTCTTTGCTCCTCTAGTTTAAATGACCTACATAACCACATCTGAAAAATTTCTGTTCTGCTCCCTCTCTTTTTAACGTCTGATGTGTGTGCCACATTTTTAACGTGCACCAGGTAAACATGCAGGATGAGGATGTACCTTTACACCTCATGTGTTGGTCCCTGGATGGAAACTTTTGCAAATTAATGAACAGCTGAAGTGTAGTTTGCAATTATAAATGTAAGCATGTTCTTAGAAACAAAACTGAGTTTTATTTGCCATTCATGAGTTCAGAGTAGGGTTTTAGTAAGAAGATGATTTACATACAAGTCTGCACACATTTTACAAAGAGCTCATGAATGAGTCACTAAATTCACATTAAAATGACTACAATAAAACTCAGTATTTAGTGTGATCTCCCTTAGGAGCCAGGCTCCTGTTTGACCGTGTTCAGACCTTGCATTAAAATCCAATCACAAGTGGATTTTAATTAACAAGAACGAAAACTCCGACCACATTCCAAGAAGGATTCAGATCTGATGAATCAGGATGCAATTGGTGGTGATCTGAGACACTTGTGTCCACATTCTGTTTGTAGTCCCAGTGTCCTCGGATAGATTGAGAGACCACCTACTAAATTAACATCATTGGCTTACCTGATGACTCATTCGATTTTGCGAGCAAATGACTGCAGTGAAGCTCTGTCAGTTGATTTCTTCTTCATGTCTGTGGAGGCTTTCTCCTTGTGCTGTGTACACCTGTATTTGCCAGGTCCAGCCCTCACGGGCCATTGCCCTACATGTTTGTGGATGGTTCCTTGCTCAAACACACCTGATCCAAATAAGTGGATCACCATCAGTTTGCCATCTAGGTCTGCACAAGCTTCTTAATGACCCATTCATTGGGGAACACAAGTGTACTGGTTTACCTTGAAAACCCTTGGGTGAACAAAGTTTGGGGGGAAAAAAAGTTTGTGGTGGATCTTTTTTATTTTGTTATTTTCTTGCATTTGTCACTGTGAGTTACGTCTGGCTGTTTCCAATTTCTGCCTTTGGAGAACAAAAATATCAGTGCATTTGGTGTAAGTGAAAATGGCCTGTGTGGTTTGCTGCATTTAGAACCTGAAGGTCAGATTCCATCACTAAGGATACAATTGGATGCACATAATGCCAGGTGGGGACACAGGCCAAGCACTCGGCACTCGTCAGGACGCACAGTAATGCATGTCAAAAAACAGGGCCTTAACAAGGTATCATTATAGATTCCATCATTATGGATATCATTAAAACCTCAATGAAAACAATGACAGGGGTGCCTAAGATTTGTTTGTTTTTTGTTTTTTTTTCCCCCAGTACTGTATGTTTAAAACCCGAGTCTTCACTATCCAATTAAAACACGTAGTTGTTCATCAGAAAATACATCTTTATTCTTTTAATTAGTTAAATTTGTATTGTTTTGATGTAAACAATACACCACTACTACTCTATAATTATCTGTCTGATGCTTATCCTTTTATCTTCATAGCAGCATCGGTTGAACCAGTGCAAACTGAGCTGAGTATTTTGATTTAACTTTGCTCACTGAAGCACATATTCCTTTCATCTTCACATGCTTCAACAGAAAGCCAGTTAATTTAATGCTACAGTTAAGGAAAAATCGGTTATCCTGGTAGTTACCTCTAATTAATTGGGATTACGGCATGAAATTTGTCCATTCAGTTATCAGTAATATGTCTTCTCCTGGCTTGCCTGTAATTAACAGATAATTTTCAGTCTGTGACGACATTAAAAAGAAAAAAGATATATTTTGTGGTGATAATAAATATTTTCTGCAATGAACATTCTACTCACTATAAAACTAAAAAAAAAACTTCTTTTGCAGATAAAACACTATTTACTGTGTTCACTGAGATACATTGCTGTTCGAGTCGTATTCATTTTTGTGATTGAATGGGGCTCAACAGTTGGTGCCGCCACCTGTGAGGAGTTTTCATGTTCCTCTCATGACTGAGAGGGCCTTATCGAGTGCCTGTTGTCTCTGCCATCAACCACTTCAGTGTCTATTCATCATTCACCCACCTGGTACCCACCAATACGATTCTTTTTCACCTTCCCATCTTTGAATCCACAAACATCTGTATGATTTTTAACTTCGTTAATGTCCCAAACAGCACTTTACAAAGTGTTTCTAATTCACTCATTTATACACACACTTATATAGTGCTATGTAACATATATATATATATATATATGTGTGTGTGTGTGTGTGTGTGTGTGTGTGTGTGTGTGTGTGTGTGTGTGTGTGTG
>JAOWBL010063151.1:7178-21736 GCA_028564865.1 Zenarchopterus dispar
GTGTGTGTGTGTGTGTGTTTGTAGGGGCTTCTGGTTACACTTAATCCACTTCTGGATGCTCGAGAGATACTTATGCGAAGTAAGCTCTCTATTTCACTCTTACACACATGCCTCTGTTCATGATCTGTCAACGAAAAGCCATTAATGAATCTACCCATGAGCCACCCACACACACACACATATACACAAACACACCTACACACAGACACATGTTGAGCTACAGGACTGATCTTTTCAATATTCTCAGGGGAATAAATTAGACCTTACTTCCTGGTGTCCGTTTGAGTATGAGCGAGTGTGTGTATCCACATGCATGTTGTTGTGTTTGTGTGTGTCTCCATTGATCACGACTCCATTACTTCATTCCCTTTGTGGCCAAACATGGCCTTGAGACACACAGTACAGAGTGCCTCTCCAGAAAACGTGTTCAACTAAGGTTCAATTCACACCTCAGTTTGCACACACATAAACAAAATAATATACAGTGAAACTCAGTGACTACTTGTTGTCTTTCTTGCTTCCTCAAAACTGTTCTCTGTACAAAGATTTTCAGCAAAGAGGCTGCAAATTCCATTCCTTCTCTTACTTCTCACAATAGACATACTGTATTTCTCTCATTGCTTACTTTGTATGTTACGTGTCTCTAACTGACATGCCAGAAATAAATCCCAGCTCAAAATCAACCTGGAATATCAAGTGCAAAAGTTCAGTCGGCAGACAGATTCTTATTGACTTCTGCAGTGACATCATGTCATGAGCCATAACAGTTTAATTGACCGGAAAAGGAAGATGACAAAAAAAAAAAAAAAAAAAAAAAAACAGAAAAAAACATGATATGATTTTTTTTTTTTACAACCATTTCATGTGAATTTCCTTCTGAGCAGGAGTGTGGGCTTCAGTTCAGTTCAGTTTGATTTGATTTAGTTCAGTTTCATAATATTCCTCTGTAGAATGTATTGCAGAAAACCTGAGGAAGCCCCTAACTGAATGTGGAAAGCTGTGAATTTTCTGGACTGAATTCCAAACCAAGGCAAGCATTTATGACCAAAATTTATCTCCAATCTTCTAATGGCGCTATGTTTCACTGGGCTGCTTTTGAGGAGGAAATAGGGTTAGGTTAGTTTTTTTTTTCCCCTTTTCCCATCTGGGTCTGTCGTGTACGCTCACACAATTACATGGACACACATGCACTCATGCATAGTAAAACCCTGAACACTGCCATTATTTGCATGATATCAATAGAAGAAGAGCTTCAGAGGCATCCTTAGTGGGTGGCTTAACAGCTGTGCTGGTTGTCTGGGCATGAAAAAAGGTCATTTTGAGAAACATTTTGCTACTTAAATCGCTAAATGTGCCCACATTTTCTTAAAGTCATGACTGCACACCACCAGGATTGTAATAGATCAAACTGATGCACCTGCCTGAAGCAGTATGACGTTTTTGAGTTCATTTAGAATGCAAACAGAAATCCTTTCAATCAAAAATCTGACTGTAAATATGTTTTTTATTTCAAATTTGCAACTTAGTGGTTAAAGGCATTTTGAGAAGATAAAATGGATGGTATAAGGACAGTAAAGTGATCTGATAAACAGCACTATTGTCTCACAGCCAGATATTGTCCTGGTTCAAATTCTATGTGATGCACTGCAATGCTAATGTATTATTAATAGGTTAGAGTTGTTTAATCATAAGCCCATTATGAGAGAAGCTTCTCAGTACTTGAGTTTGTTGAAAACAGGAAGAAGCTTACTATCTCTGGAGGATTTCAAACTGATTTGTACTAAAAACTAAATCTTAGCTCCATTGACAATAAGACAATAAGGAGGCTTTTATCCAAAGCGACTTGCAACAGAGGAATACAATCAAGCCAAAGTAACACAACAGATCACAAAATAAGTGCACTTAAGTCAGCATTCAATTAAGTCCAGCTAAGATGGCATTCAAGTGCAGTTAAAGAAGTTGAAGAGAGAAGCCAATTTCTCACAGAAGGTGTTCTTGGAAGTGGAAAGTTTTCAAGAACTTCTTGCAAGGGCATATATTTGCTTTTGCCATTGATGGAGACATGTATAAATCCCCTATATCATGATAAAGGGACATCCTTTATCATGTTATAGGGCAGGGACACTCAGATACATTTCAGGAGGATCCAATTCCTCAACTCTGTCCCTCTTTGGGCGTCCACAACAACTGGATATTGCACAAAGCTATGATTCATGGAAAACATATACCGGCATCTTCAACATTTTATTAAGCATTTTGGTGCTTTTTGTTAGTAACAGGTTAACTTTTAATCGGGTGTTTTATGTATATTCAAAATATTCACTTCTAGTTCCTTAAAGAACTTTTTTGGAAAAAAAATATCTTGTACATTTTCTTATAAAGAGATAACATTGGTGGGAACACATCCCCACTGTCCATGTTAATTCTATGCCCTTGGCTTCTGGAATATAGAGAGGGTCAACTCTGCTCTTGTGGCCACTGGTAACGTGTTCCACCACTGAGGAGCCACGTGCGAGAGCAGTCTGTACTGAGATCACCTTGTGTTAGGAAAGGGCATGGCCCGTTGATGTTCTTGTGATGAGCACAGTGCTTACTGGGTGTAAGCCTTTGTGATCAAGTTTGTATAAACATTTAACATTGCTATTTTATTTACAGCCAGTGAATAAGAATAATAATTTGTGTGGTGTAGACAAAGGTTTCTTCTTTTTTCTTAAGTGCACCTGTGAAGGGTTAGGGTTAGCCAGTGTAACTCAATAAACATAGTTGTGACGTGTGTCCATCTGGGTTGATTAAAGATCAAACTCCCTGCTAAATCCTTGACCTTCTGTAGTGGTTTGATTACACAAGCTGGAAGGCCAGCTAGGAAAGAACTGCAGTAATCGAGGTGGGACACAGCCATGGTCTATATCAGGAAGTGAGTTGCATATTGAGAAGGTACTGTATTATTTTTTTGTAGAGTCCAAAACTGCAGCATGGTCAGAGAAAGATAACTAGTCATCAAACATGGCACCAAGGTTCTTTGTAACCTTTGCTTGAACAACAGCAGCAGATGTGACATTTATGTCTATTGCAGCAGAGCAAATGATTGGCCAGGACTTCAGTTTTAGACAGGTTAAGCTGAAGGTGGTGAGCTTCTATCATTGCAGACTAGTCAGGGAGGCCAGCTGAGATTCGTGCAGAGTTTGTGGGGTCGTCTGGCGGGAATGACAGGTAGAGTTGTGTATCATCTGCACAGCAGTGATATGAGAAGTCATGTGATCACCTTGCCCAGATAGGTGGTGTAAATGGCAAACAGAAGGGGCCCCATTACCAAGCCTTGGGGTACTCCGGTGTCAAAATTAGAGAAACCAGTGTACTATTTAGACTGCAGTGAAACATTTAGCCTAATTTACATTTGCACATTTACCACTTTAAATAACAGAATGATAAGTCAACTCTTGTTTACTTTATCCACTTTCTCCTTTATGTAAAAAATTCAGGATGCTCTTCAACATGAAACACCCAAGCTTAAAATTAGTCCTACTCTTGATGTGTGAATATCTAACTAGTTTGTGTTGATGTTTGAATGTCTGTTACTGTACACAAACAAGGATTTCAAACTGAAAATTCCTTACCAAATAACATTCTTTGATTAAACCAGAGGTCATTGGAGAGGATTGTAAAAATCACCTTACTTTAATACATTTTAACACTAAATCCACCATGAACTCAATTTTGAACCTTGTTGTGATGACAAAATATTGTGTCAGCTAAAGACCACCCCAGTCACTTTTTTTTAACACTGCCTTCACACTATACAATTTTAAGGCCAATTTGCAAATTGAACAAATGTCTTTTGGCAGGAGGTTTTGTGATGGCCGACCCAGCAGACACACGGAACATGAGGGTGATCTTGTTTTTGTATTTTCATTTAGAGAATTTATAAGTTAATTATTAGTCATTTTGACATGAATTATCTTAATGAGTGCACATATTTTGTTAGTTCATTGTCAACTTTGCTTTGTGGTTATTTTAGGAGTTTACTTATTAAGGGATGGGATGATTACTATTTCCCAGCTGGCCATCAGAACCAAACCTGCTTCCCATCAAGGATGGAAAATCTGCGGACTGCACCATTTTCTTAGTAGAAGATGGGAAAGGGAACACTCTACTTAGATGTGATAATTAAGGGTTTTACTGTTTTTGTAGTTTTGCCTTTTTTGTTTAATGGTTAAGTGGTTATGTTAGAACATTGAATTAATTTGATTTTTTAATTTGTGTAGTTGGTAGGTCTTTGTCTCCACATTCTACCTGCTCGGTACCTCACAGTAGTTATCAGATAAACTCATTGGGTGATGGAGTTCATATCAAATCAGGTATTGTGCGACTCATTGTTGGCAAACAATAAACTAGTTTGAACACTATAGAGATAAGAAGACTTCTGAATGAAATAAAGCAAGTCATGTAGAATAAGCAGTGTGGAAATCAACTGATGTTGAAATAGCGTAGTTTTAAGCTGCCTTAAAAGTACTGTCATAGGTAAGTGATCTAGTAATGTTTACGTGTCACTTTCAACATGGTACAGACTGCATGCTATCAGATTCATTTGGGACCTCATCAGTTTTTTCAGAGTAATTTAAAACATTACATCATTAAAGAGATAATACAGAGAGCGCTAATCCATCTTTCCTTACTGTGTTTTCCTACCATAATAAAGGGCAAAACCTTTTTCAGCTACAAATATGTTAAAGAGTGTTATCTTTTTTTTTTATCAGCCTCTCTTCACCGTCTGCCACACAGGGAACCTAAGAAAGATATTGTTTACAAATGTTGAGAAAAACCTCACTAATTACTATAATTGTGACAGAACGCAACCTGCGCTTACAGAGAGACACAAAATTAGTTTTGGCATCTACCTCATGGCATCTGGTATAGACTTAAATGATGTGCCAGGATGAAGGCAAAATAACAGTGAAACTTCAATAACATTTTGTCTTTGACAAAGAAATTCACTTGTCATGATGCACAAACTAAAACCTTCATTTAAACAACTTATTTTTGAGGTAGGATTGGATAGTGTTGGATTGGTACTGTTTAAGAGTTTAATCAATACACCATGTATTGCTTGAGGGCAGTGCAGTTAGTGTTTCAGTTAGTACAGATGGCTGACAGCACCAGAAGGTTTCTAGTTGAAATCCCAGTTGTGGCCTCGCTGTGTAGTGTTCTGTATGCATGGGTTACTCCGGCTTCCTTCCAGTTCAAAAACATGCATGCTAGGTTAATCCAAACTGTTCCCGCGCGACCTGTGAAGAGCTGTTGACATCTACAGGGAGTACCTTCCATTGAGTTAAACCCCACCCCACCCCACCCCTAGTCTTGGGAAAAGATATGATTTGGCAGCATCAGGAGACAAATCTATATGAGGTGCACATAAAATCTCACTACTGATTTTTCGCCCTGGTAACCAAGTCAGAGAGAGAAGCTTATTGCCTTTCATGGAACTGGCACACCATTTTTCGAACATTACATGCCTCCACAGTGTAGCATAGTGTTATGAAATTATGTTCATTTCATGTATTTCTGTGACACTGGGCTCGTCGACCTTTTCAGGCATGAAGCCAATAAGAGTCCTTCAGCACCACCTGTGCTCTGTCACTGTTGTGACTCATGGGTAAATGTATTTAGCCATGCGTGTCCCATGTCCGAACGGGTTTCAAGTGAATGTGATGAGGACAAAAAGAAAAAAGAGATTAAAGTCAGAATGAGAGATTTAGAGAGAAAGATGGTTATAAGGCCTGTAACCCCATATAGAAATAAGTGGCTACTGATAATGCATGGATAGATGAGTGGTTATAAGGGAAAAAAATGTGAGGATGTAAAAAGAGAGAATCCAGTCAAAAAGAGGATTATCATGAGCTATGTCTGATGGGTGTGATTAGATTTGGATATATCAGGGGAAAAAAAACATACAAGTACATCATACAAGTCTCTTGGATCACTCAAGAAAGGTAGCTGATTAAATGTAGGGTATATTAAGCCTCACATGTTCAGGAAGTGCACAATGATTGTAGACTATAGTGTAATTAGCCCAAGGGTACCCCAGGCATCTGTACAAGCGGAGCTGTTGTGTTGCATCTTTAAAATATGAACTACATCCTGTAATAGGACTTCACCTTGATTATCTTCATTTGCATTACATTTCAAATAATGTCTGACTTGTGCAATTGTCACCTCAGTCAGATGGAAATGACGCAAAGGAAGGAATTGGGGTACGAAGAGGCTCATTACAACCATAATGATATCTGCTTTCTGGAAAAGGTGCTTCAAAGTGCATGTAGTGAATTCTGAGAAGTGATTGTATTCTGTTCCTGCACTAGAGAGGTACTGCAAACACAGGCAATCAGAAAGCTTTGACTAACGATAATCCAGCATGATTAATCTAATTAAAAAAAAATGAAAAGCACATCATTAAAATTGTAGTGCCTGGATACATGGAGCAAAGACACATACCACAAGGGCTGGAAAATAGACTGATTCTGCACAGTACACAAATAATTCACTGCAGTGCACATCTTTCATATTGTACAGTCATTTAACATCATGAATAAAACTACATGTACATGAAAAGTTGCATTAACCATGCATACTGCATGCCTAATTGCCAACAAGATGCCTGATGTTTTCCTGTGTGGCTATCTGTGCATGCATTCCTGTAGACATCTAAAGTACTTTGGTGTATTATAATCTCCATGAGAGCTTTATGCCATCCTTAATAATGAGTAAGCCACATACAACTGAAGTTTTGCAATGTTAATGAACCAAGTACAACAAATATAGTATCAGTCTTGTCCATCTTGTTGCATTCAAAATTAATGAGGCCAAAAGCTAACACAGAGGCCAAACACAAAATATATTAATTGCAAGAAATTAAACTTCTTTAAGGCTTATTTCAAATGCATTCCTGAAAGTGGTATTAAAACGGATGTAGTAGAAAATGTGTGCTAAAAAGGACAAAGAGAGGCATTGTTTAGGGTGACAACAAAAGAAAGGGATACAGCACAGTGATGAGGATAAAACAGTAAAAACAAAGAGGAAAATGCAGAGGGGGAGCAAAAGGATTAAAATGATGATGAGAAGAAAAGGGAAGAACTAGGGACAAAGATAAAGCATGGAAGACGACAGTCGTGAAGACAGCGAGGGAATCAAAGTGAGAGCACTTCCGTGAGAAAGACAGACGCTCGTATGTGTGCTAAAAGAAAAAAAATGGTTTTGTGAAATATTGAGTGCGATAGAAGACTTACAGAAGCAAAATCCCTTCCCAAGAGAGACAGAGAGAGGGAGGAGAGGAAGAAAAGGGAGGAGAAACAGAGAAGAGGAGGAGAATGGAGCAGTGATTGAAGTTTTGGATAAGAGTCGTAAGGCTGGAGACCATTTCAGAGAGGTCTCTCTTGTGAAGCTTTGTGTAGGACTTTCAGGGATCTCTCTATTTTTAAACAGTGTGTGGGAATACTGCTCACACCTTATAGCATTCAGTATACCTGTGGAGCATTTTAGATATGTGCTTATGTGAGTATTTCAACGAGGAAACCTTTTTAGTGGGGAGAAATGAGTCCCAAGTTATTAAATAATAATGAGTTTTTGGTGCTGTAAAGGAAATTGTATTTTCACTGCAAGCCCTGTTCATAAGGGAGTCTAAAACTGCATAAATAATCTGTTCAGTGTCCATGGTACAAGTGTCTGATGTGCCTCAAAGTGCATATTTGTGCAGCTGCTTTATAGATTTGCTTTGCTAAAATTTTTCAGGTAATCGCTTTCTGGAATTAGTTTATTATCGGAGTTTATTATTATTATCGTAGCCATTGTTGTAAATTGCGGTAGCTGCAGCCCAGTCTCATGTGAAAAAATTAAAATATAATTAAAAATTTATTTGGATTCTTTGTGTGACGCTTGTCATCGTTGGTCTGGCCAGCCATCCTGATTCTTTTCCATTTTGATACAAAGAATTAGTGTGGCTCCTCTGGATTCTCTGATTTCTAGGGTGTAGTACCAACTGATGCAGAAGAAACTGCCTCTGGATGGGAATACAACCAGGATCAGAAAAGCAAAGCATGTGGCAGTGGAAATGGCTGTGAATGGAACATTTTATGAGAGAGTATTCTAGTGAATTGAAAGGGTACTGGTGACCAGGTTACGTAACCCTACCAGCAGAGAAAAACAGACATTCATGCTTTCTGAAACAATATGTGTCAGAACGTGAAGAACATCATATGTCAAGTTGTAAAATACACCAAAAACTGTGTTTATGCTGCGTGACACGAAGTGCTTTTGTCACTCAAGAATTTCTCTTTACTACAGATGGGTGGAACAAGTCATAACAAAAAGATATCACTAACTGGCACAAAATAGTTTTTTAGTACCTAATGGGAGTTTTTAATTTGATAAACCTAAGCACACAGCTGAAGTGCTCAAAGCTCTCCAAAATGAAGGCAAAATCAAATGTAAAAGAAGAATGAAAATGAGGGAAAACACTGCTTAAAATGTCACTGACAAAAAACTAACCTTGATAAAAGTCTAGTAGGATGTTCTTTCATCCCCCAACCTGCTACCAAGGATTATGTTGCTTTTCATGTAATTTAAAATAAGAAAAACAAAACAAAACAAAACAATGAATAAATATGAGGAAAAAGCAATGTCCAAGAGCAGAAATTCATTGGTTGTGTTTTGGTACTGCAGTCTAGCCACACAATCACTGATATCTCACCCCTGATTAAATAACAGCTATTGGTTCATAGCATAAAATGAAACAATTTTATCATAAAGATTCAAAAACTGCAATTGTTACACTTCCTACCCTTCAAAAAAATGTATATATGCCTTTTAAAATCACAACATGTTTATGTTTTACACTTTGTGACTCTGTAATGCACAGTGAAAAATTGTAAAATGACAACTTAATGCCCTAAGACCTGGTTTATACACATGTGGACATCACACATTTTGTTGTTTTTATCTGTTGTGAAAAACTTGCGGCTCGCCAGCTGAGTATTTCTGTCATTTTTTTGTCATCATGTGATTACGAGAGACATCTTCTTACTGGAGGTAACATTTCAGTGTGCGTGGTCTTGTAGGGTTACTAGCCAGACTTAGCAGCATTAACTGTCTGACAGAAATGCCATGGATGGAGCACAGCAAAAAGCTCAACAAAAATATGAAGATGAACTAAGAAACTTTCTTGCCTGAATGGCAGGAATTACATTGTTTTGTGGAATGAAATGGAACACCTATCTACTTAATATTTTAGAAGTCACTGTCGCATTTTAAAGCATCGAACTTGGAGCGACATTTCTCCACACACAATGCTATATATCCAGAGGCACAGAGCAACTCAAGGTCAAGTTAAATGCTTTGAAACATCAGCCAGAGAAACAGACACAGCTTTTTGGAAAATGTATAAAACACTTTGAAACTGTAACATTGACGTCTTATCAAAATTGCTCTTGTCAAAAAACCATACAACGAGGGAGAGATTGTGAAGTCTTGTACAGATGATGTAATTGCTATTCTCAATCCTGACAATGAAGTTTTAAAGAGGTCTGTGTTGGACATCCAGCTGTCGGGACACACAGAGGATATCTGACATCAACAACGTAATTCAGACATACAGATCTTGAGAAGTGCCGGTATTGCTCCGGATGAGTCTTGTAACATCCAAGATAAGTCACAATATTTGTGTGGTTTATATCAGAAGGCTTTACTGTTAAGGAAGAGTTCCTTGACATTTTGCCGCTGAAAGAGAAGACCCCTGGCATTGACCTCAAGGAGACGCTAATGATGGTTGTGGACAGGGCGAAATTGCCTCTTTCAAAACTGATTGCAGTAATGACAGTGCACCAGCCAAGTAGGGGGCCACAAAAAGCCTTATAGGGCTGTGCAAAAGTGACAAGTTTTCTTCAGATTTTTGGACATTTCATTGTATCATTCACCAAGAGTGCTCAGAACCCAAAAAGCTGAATATGGACCACATTTGCAAACCTGCGCTTGAGATTGTGAATTTTATTTGCACACATGCTATGAATCACAGACAGTTAAAAACCTTATATACAAACTCAATGAGCACTTTCCCAGTGAACTTCTTTTCCATTGCTCTGTGAGATGGCTCTCAGGAAGGAATGCGCTCTCCTGATTTTTTTTTTTTTTTAATTTTTGAGCCCTGTGAAGTTTTTTTGTAGAGTAGAGCAGGAAAAATCACCCGATGCTACAGGACCCTCCAATGGATTTCAGACTTGGGATTTGTGGTTGACATCCTTCTTCACCTGTACAAGCTAAATGTGCATCTGCAAGGAAAGTTAAAATTCCTGACGGACCTGGAGCACAGTATTTTGTATTTTGTCGACAAGCTCAAACTGTTCCAGACTCATCTTTAGAAGAAAGACAGTTCATGCATTTCCCCTCACTGATGTAGATGCAGAAAAGCAGCTGAAGTCACAGAAGAAAGAGTTGCATACAACTACAACACTGATTGAAAAGCTACTGCAGAATTTTGAGGATAGGTTCTTCAACCTGAAGCAAAAGGGACCACATATCACATTTCTCTGCAGTCAGCCTGCTTAAAAGCTTCATTAGTGACAGATGCAGCAGCATATCAGATGGAGATGATTGAACTCTCTAAGGATGACAAACTTAAGTGTGTTTTGCCAGAAGAAACCATGGAGTTTTCGAAGAATGTGTCCACAGCCAGATATCCCAATGTCAAACAGAAACAAATCGAAACATCGCTCCGTTCTCACGGACACGCATGTCAAGGAGCTTCTTCTAGTGGCCACAACGGAGTACAAGCCAGACAAATGATTGTGGAAAAGAGACTGCCAGATGTCGCATTGAGTAAAGGTGAGTAAACTGTTGACCAGTGAGTAATTGTTACTGATGCTGTTGTAGCATTTTGAAAGATGCAATGCTTATGCTTTCCTTGAAATACTGTACAAAATGTAACATCCAGAGATTTTTGCAGCTTTACTGTGACACCACTACTTTTTTGACATGTAAGAAAATTAATATTATTTGTTAATATTAGTTATTTTTTTTCTTGTGAGACTGAAGTAGATAAAAACATAGTTATCAGCAGCAAAAAGTTGGACGTAAGTGTCAAAATATTACAAAATAAAGTCTACAGGTACTTCAGCAAATGTACCAGGTGAGACGTCAACCCTAACTTCCAAAGTGAAAGTTCTTATCTTTGCATTTTACATCCCGAGATTCTTTTACCTGAAAATATCCACTTTTTTTGGTCCTTTTACAGAGCTGGAGACCTGATAGTAATGTTATGAAAACGTGCCAACAGAAAAGAGAAAAGGATGCACTCTGAGCAAGTAGATTACTAAGAGTGTGTGCATGATTTACCAGGGGAAAAGATGGCAGCTGCAGGGAGGACAGCATATTGTTGCTCTGGAACATGTTCTACTTTTACCTGTAGCAACAACTGAAGCTCTGGTAACAATATCCTCTGACGGCTGTGCCCTCCTTCAGTATAATATACCCTGCCACACTTCAAACAAGACTCAGGAATTATTTGAGAAAGATGTCAAAGAGTTCATTATGTTCACTTGTCCTCCAAACTCCCTTGGTCTCAGTCCAATAAAGAATATGTGGATCTGCTGGAGAAGCTAGTCCAATCTACGGCGTCATCATCTCACAGTGTTTTGGAATTAAACACTTGGCTGCCTGATAATACGCCCTCAGAGGTCCTGTGTCCAAGTGCCTGAGGGTTCAGAGCCCTTTTGGCAGCATGAGGTATACATACCTATCTCCTCTCTGAAAATATGAAATGTCAGACAGTATATAATTAATAAATATATAATAATTGTTATTTCCAAAAGTGAAAGCAGCAATAAAACTATATCTCTCAATGTGGTGGTTAAGTTTTATAATAAACCCAGGGTTCAATATGTTCCAAAGTATGGGTGTATTGAGGGTATAGTCTGCTACACCACAAGCAATCATGATTTAGCTTCACAGTCAAAAACACATTTCTTTGGAAAAATCGAAGAAACAAAAGCCGAATAGTTAGTCATGCTATGTAGTCAAAAAAGTCTGCTTTCAAAATGACCCCTGAAGATCTTGTTCTTGTGGATGCACAGTCTGGAGAATATGAAAAGCAACTCAGCCCTCTGTGAGGTCAGAGGGAGTCAAATTTAGAAAAAAAGAAGAACTCTCCAGAAGCAAGCATTCAGCACCTTGAAAATCAAGTATTTGGTGGATGTGAATACTAAAACATATGCTTACCTCATTTTTTGAGCCTATTGTCATGTCTAAGAAGATAAATTATTGTAATAATGCCGTCAGAAAACATGGATAATATTGCCACTTCAACTTTTGACCTGTGACCATTGTCGGATCCAAAGGGGGAAAAGAATAGAAAAGACATTCACATCAGCTTCATCTTAATTTTATTCTGTATCAGTTCAGGAATGTCAAGTTGCTTACCTTATCATTTAGCTTAAACTGGTCCTTTCCCTTTGTGGAAGTCACAGAACGGGTTAGTCTAGTCCTGCTCAATAAACTGTTCAAAAACTGTATTCTTTTGAAAAAGGCTGTGGTTTGAAGATATAAATAACAGGCTACTGTAATTAAAGGCATTGGGAAGTCCATCATTCCCTAACTGATTTTAAACCACTGACACAAATAGAGATGGTGAGCATTAAAATAATGTTAACTTTCTAAAACATGCACTTTATGAAATTGCTATACTTATCCGCGTTCATTTGCTAAGCCACGTGGCAATCAAAGGAGCAGAGGAGCATTGATAACATTTTGCACTGTAAATTACTTGTGTTGTACTTTCAACTAAGACTTTTCCTTATGTCACACACTTAAAAGCAAAAGATGAAATTCATCATAATGCATATGGTTTTCATACTGTTTCCAGTATTCAGCCTTCAGGACTGCCGCAAGCTTGTTGCTTTTTTTCTTTTGAGAGTTCACTTTAAGACACATGCTAACTGCATTTAGTGTACAATCAAACCACAAAAGAAAAAAATTCCTATTAATACACATCTTGGCTTGCACAAAAACACATATGAAGAGGCCCTATAAATACAGTGTGGAGGTTATGTTCAACTTGTAAAGTGGGTGGATGAACTGGAACCAGGTCAGATAAAGGCAGAGAATGCTCCAGCTTTTCTCCTTTTTAGCAGCTTTTCTCACCTCTTTTTTTTAACTGCTTTTGCTTTTGTAGCTCTCTCGTGGATGAGGCATACTGGAATGTTTATCTCCTTCAGCCCGACATAACCCTGCCTCCCAACTGCTTCTTGTCTCTCAACTCAGTAAAACATCTCTTCAGAGGCAAGCAAACAGACCACCTGCCACTATATTTCTGAGGGTTTTGAATTTTGTGAACGGATTATCCACGGCGCGCAAGGATATATTCAATTACTCAGTCACAGGCACATTCTAATGTTTATTTATATGTGAATACAACCGTCTAATGGTGAACTGAAACATGATCTAATAGAAATATGGAAAGTAAATACAATCTTTTCAACACCACATTATAGTGTGATGGCACATAATTTGCTGGAACATATCAAGAACACTGGAAAAATGTCAAAGGTAAGGTCAATAAGCAGCTTCCTTGTGGTAAGTACACACACATTCCCTTATTTGGAATAGGTATAAACATACAATATCCACTTTTGGGAATGGTGTGGAATATTGATGAAAGATCACAAATGCATAACTTTAAACTATGTGACTGTTGTTTTATCAAGCCTAAGTGGTTTGTGCCTGAACAATGTCAAGGTTATATAAACTGCATGCGTTTTTTTTCTAAAACTAGGCTGTTAAATTGTGAAAAAGACATAAAACCACATAAACATTGCATTCATCCATCATTTATACATGCTTCTTCCTATTCAAATTCAGGGAGGTCTGTTGGAGGTAATTTCAGTTTACTTTGAGCAAAAGGCAGGGGCATGCCTTGGAAAAGTCAACAGTTTACCACAAGGCTACAAACAACCACACACAGACTCCTATGGGCCATTTCGAATCACCAATTAGACTGTCATAGTCGCTTTTGTACTGTGGGAATAAATGAGTGTACCAAACCAATCCACAAGAAACCAGGGAGGTTTTAGCTGTAAGGCAACAATCCACCAAGGCACCTTGCTGCCCTCGTTATATTCATTCAGACTGAAATCAAACAAAAATTTGCTTGATATTGTGAGCTCTAACACATCTTAGTTGGACGTTTTCCCTGTGCCAACCCAATATTTTGTATTGTTTCACAATATTCTGTGAAAATGTACATTTCTAAAATGTGGTACATCTTGTGATCGGGTTTGCTTACCAAGGCCCATTGCTTTCCTGATTGATATTTTAATTCTTCTTTGAAATAAATTTTAAAAAAAAGCATGGTGAATATAATCTCTGCCTGGCCTATTTTGAATTTAGGATGTTTGTCATCGGTTTAACTGTGAAATTCCTATGATGAGTTCATGTTTTATGTATTAGTAACAAAAAGAAAACTGTGTTCCATGCTGCTCCCAATAGTCGTTCTATTGCTCTTTTCTTAAAATGGCACCAGC
>JAOWBL010063162.1:8784-21736 GCA_028564865.1 Zenarchopterus dispar
CACAACAAAGTTGTGTTCTCTTTAAACAGTTAAGCTCTTTTAGGTCTGTATTCACAGCCCAGAAGCTATGCTCAGAAGTGAATACATTCCTAATCAAAAGATAGGAAAAGTGATGACAGCTAGGCCTTAGGCTATGCCAGCTAACAATCCGAAGACCATGCCCCTAACTTTACATGAATTTGTTATCTTAAATAATTTTACCTGATGTGGTACAAACAAAAATAAACAACATGTGGTATATGTCAAATCTAACAGCAAGGCTGTAAAATATGATTATTGATGCTGCAAAGTTGGATATTTTAACATGGGGGTTAATTGGGATTGACCCACTTTTGGAGGCAGGCTCCAGGGTCTACTCGATGAACAGCAACGTTTCCTACTATTATGTTGTCTTCAACCTTCAGCCTCCAGTTATAGTTATCCACCTGCTAACTTCACCAACAAATAAGAATTGTGCCAAATGCTGCAAAGCAGGTTGTACGCTTTGATCGGCAGCTGGTATGCAGGACTTTTACAGAACTACTCTAATTTACATTTCTAGGATGTGTGGTTTTAATGGCTCTCGAGAGGTCATTCCTTGGTTTCTCCGTGGCTTAAAGTCTGGGCTCTTACTAGGGCACTCCAGAATGTGGATTTTTTGTTTTTGTAGTCTTTTTGTAGCAGATTAACTTCAATACTCACAGTTTTTGTGTTGCTTCATTGCACAACATTGTTTTGATATTATCCAGTATTATTTGAGAATTTAAGTTGAAGGTAAGTAAAACAAGCCAAATAATAATGCTCCTTCCACCATACTTCACTGTAGGGACCCTGGTGTGCTTTCATGTTAGTTAACTGTGACTTTTCCATTATACATATTGATGAATATTCTTCCTGCATAATTCAACCATTATTTCATCAGTCCATAAAATCTTTTTAAGTATTTCTTCAGATTACCAAGGTGCTGTTTGGCAAACTGCAAGGCATGCAACTTCCTCTTTGGTGTTCTGCCATGAAGATCCTGTCTGTTTAATGATTTAGAGTCATGAATGAGCCAGTTCCAGTGATGCCCTCAAGTCTTTAATTGTTGCTTGTGGGTTCTTCTTTAGCAAAATGAGGACTCTGCATTGATCTTGTTATGAAATAGGATAGGATTATCTTTATTACTACCCAAGGGAAAAACTAATTTGCTACCATGGGAAACATACAGCAACAAGACAATATGCAACTACATACTATTGTTAAAAGGGAAGCAGCAGCAACCATAGCAAGTGTAGTGCAGCACACAACATACAGTACAGTATAATAATAGATAGCAAATAATGGCATCAACAATAAACATCAAAGCCCATAAAAGACAATAAAACTATACATCATTAAAATTAGTCATCTTTCTTAAACATCTGCTTCTAGGAAGAGAAGTCACAGTACTGAGCTGTCTCTATTTGTAGACACTTTTTCTGCCTAGGACATATGGCTGCCTAAACATTTTCAGATTATGTTGAAGTATCTTATCAATTAAAATAGCTCTAAACCACACCTCCAAACCCATTTTATTAATTGTACTGCAAGTATGTAACCTACTGAGGCCAATTGTGGTTAAAGTAATTTGTCTATTGGTTCACTTACTTTTTCCTCCAGTACTGTGAAAATTTAATGGGTGGTTTCAATAAAAACATTAGCAATTGTAATTGTGTTATCAGGATAAGTACATTGTGGTTGCTTGTTATACTGTCTTAGATGACAATCATATCATATTTTATGGTAACTTAATACAGAAAACCTGTTAATTTAGAGGGATTCACATACTTGTTCTCGTCACCATAGTTTTTCTATTAACTGTTGGTGTACCAAATGTTAAGATTGGTACATTTGTTTCTCAGTTATTAGATATAAAAAGTACCAAATTCTAATTATACCCTGTACTTAATTTATTGATTAAAGTCCCAAAGTACTTAGCACTATCCACCTCCTCAGGAGTAAATCTAATCTCATAGAACTCAGCATGATTTAAATTATTCAGTGTTGTTAATTGGGGGTAAGAAAAGCTCAAAGTCTGTTTATGGTCTGGGGCTAAGTGGAAAATGGTCAAGGCTAAATGTAGAGTGCTAAATTTATCTGCATTTTAGATGATTTTTCACTCCAAGTTTATTTCCTGCTGGTGGAATTGTAGCTGTATAGTCATATTGTGTGTAATATATAATTACTTGACACAAAGAGAATTTTTTCTTGTTTTCTCTCTCCTTTGTTTATTGAGCGAAACAATGCTGTGATGAACACCTTGAGAAATATGGAGAGGCTCTTATTCCTTTGATGTAAACATGAGGGTGGCTTCCAGAGCAGATGCAAAATCCACAAAGGCAATTTAATGTTTAAGGGTGCAATGATGACAAATATACCCACAACTCTGAGTTCCTGTGTATTTTTTTTCTGGCAAGAAATAGGATTGTGTTTGTTCACAGATAGAAATGTCTAAATATGATTTTCATTCACATTTAAAAGAAAGGAGACCATTGTAGTATTTTGTCCTCATACAGTTCTACTGTTCATAATACAATAATATTGTTATACTTTAGGACAATGTTGTACTGAAATTTCCCTTCTTATTGCAAGGCAGAGTAAAAAAAAACATAACCTGATCACTAACCTTTCATTGCTTTTAGTCATTAAGTAATCACAAAATTATTGATAGTTGATTTTAAAAAGTGCCTGTGAGTAGGATCCAAAATATCCAATGTCATTGTTCTTGTTCAATGACGGGGTTAAGGAACACATATCTTTTGCACCTTATGTTGGGAATGAAAATGTATTGCAGATTTGAAAAATCTCCACCACCCTCACTTTTTGTTGAGTGAATAGCTGGCAGACTTTATGCCTGGCTTCACTGGTTAATGTCCCTGTCAGGTAAAAACAAATATGTATTCATATTTAATTCCAACTACTGCGCACAGAATGTGTCAATATAAAGACATGTTGGAAAAAAAAAATCTTATGACATCCATGTGGCTTTACACTTGGCAAATAACATCTACCAGATGTAGTGACACATTAGTTCCACAACATGTTTATACTTCTTGGAGATGGATGTTAATTCGTCTTCTAAAATGCTAATCCTAGCAAACATCTGCTAACCATCCATCTATCTAGCTCTCACTAAAACTTGGTTTATGGGTCTTCATAAGATCGATGCAGGGTCTGCCTAAGTAACCTGTGCCAATGTGTGGATTTATACCTGTGCTCCAGTGTGTCTTGGTCGGTCTCCAATTATATATATATATATATATATATTCAGGTGACTCTGTTAAACTTCAGTAGAAGCTCTCCATCTTTTGAAATGGGAGTACAGTCAAACGTTCTCTACTAACAAATCAGTGTCATGGGGCTGATGGCAGTAGCAGGGCTTGCTCTCGATAACAGAGGACTTTAGGAAAGATTTTTCATGGGCTCTCTCCTCAGCTTACCTGAAGCAGTAAATTACATATGAAAACAATTATCTGTAGTTGAAGTAAATACGTAATTCATTTCAATTCAGTTTTATTTAAATAGTCTCTATTACAGTACAATTTGTCTCTAGGTGCTTTTCGGAGACCCAGAAAATGACCCCTGAGCAAATAATAAAAAAACACAGGCATGTAATAAAACTCTCCTAGCAAGAGAAAAACCTTTAAGGTCTTTAAGCCAAACAGTAGGCAGGAAAAAACTCCCTTTAGGAGAAAAGAAATCTTGAGCGGGACCTGGGTTAAGAGGGTGGAGCCTCCTGCTAAAGGCCAGTTGGGTAGAAGAAGAAAAGAGGCTAGAGATGGGAATGAGAGGATGAAGAATGGAGAGGAGGCACGCATGCATTGCCAATGTTACATAAGACAAAATATTAGACAGTATAGACAGGTGTAGAAAAATTATGGGATGGTCAGAGGGTGGAACTGCAGGTCATCTTGCAGATCTGGAAGCTCTGGCCTGCAAGCATACAGAAGACAAAAATGAATAGCAGAGCAGCACAACAAACTAAGAACAATGGAGTGCAGTTACGCTTATACAACAATCCTAATTAATAACTATGGACTGAGCTAAAGAGAGAAGAGGCAGAAAAAGGGTGAGGGACCCCGCTCAGGGGATCATGTTGGCATCTACCTGCAGTGTAGGCCTATATCAGAAATTTCAGAAGGGAGAGCTTTATAGGAACATAAGGCATTTCCAGGTCATGTAGATAAAACAGAGCTTGGCCATTAAAGACTTTATATGCAAGTAACAGAATTTTGAATATGACTTTAAATTTTACACGGAGGCAATGGAGGGAGGCTAACAGAGGGGAGACATGATCTTTCTTGCTGATCCATGTCAGCACTCGCGCTGCTGCATTTTTGGATCAGTTTGAGGCTATTCAGAGAATTACTTGGGCATCCCGCTAATAATAAATTACAGTAATCTAGTCTAGAAGTGACAAAGGCATAGATTAGTTTTTCAGCATCACCCTGGGAGAAGATGCTTCTAATCTTGGCAATATTATGAAGGTGAAAAAAAGCTATATTACAAGCCTGATTAATATGCTGTTTAAATGATAAATCCTGGTTGAAAATAACTCCAATGTTTCTTATGGTTGTACCAGAGACCAGTGCAAAATCAGCTAATCTGTTTCTAAGGTGTTTTGGACCAAAAACAATGATCTCTGTTTTAAAAGCAAGAACTTTGTGGACATACATGCCTTAACCCTTTACAGGTAACTTCAAATGAAGTTGCTAAATATGGTTATTACAAAAAAAGTTATTAGAGGTCCTTTAGTGTTCTCCAATAACCCTCTAGAGTTTTTTTTTTTTTTTTTAATTTCAAATATTTTATTGACTGCCCTATAAATGGTTAATATCCTTAAGACATGTCTAAAGTGTGGCTAACTGCTCTGTTACACAGCTGTATCTATCTATGAAAAGAGGTGTATCATCAGCAATGAAAACTGATACTGTGGGTTCTGGATAATATTTCTAAAAGGTGGCATACATAAACTGAACTTTATTGGCCCTTGCATTGAATTCTGCAGGATACCATAGCAAACCTAGATCTGTGCAGAGGAAACCTCATTAACATGAATTAACTGGAATATTTCAGATAGATATGATTTAAACCAGTTCAATGCTGTCCCTTTAATTCCAATAACATGCTCTAACCTATGCAGTAAAATGCTTTGATCTACAAAAGCATCTCTATCAAAAGCATCTCTGATTTTTAGCAGAACTAGTAAGGATACTAACGCATTATCTGAGGCCTTAAAAAAGTTGTTTGTGATTCTAAATAGTACACTTTCTGTGCTATGTTGTATTCTGAACCCAGATAGAAAAACTAAAAATAAGTAATTTCTATACAGGTGGACATCTAACTGTCTTGCAACTACATTTTACAGAATTTTGGATATAAATGAGAGGTTGGACTTTGGTTTACAATTTGCTGAAATGTGTGGGTCAAGAGTTGTTGTTTTTTTTGTTTGTTTGTTTGTTTGTTTTTTGAGTGAAGGTTTAATTACAACAACTTTAAGAACCTGCAGCACATAATCTGATTTTAAGGATAGGTTTATGTGATCTAATATTGCTGTACCAATAAAAGATAAAACATTTTGAGTAGTTAAGATGGGATGATGTCTAATAGACATGTAGATGATTTAGCATTACTGACCACTGAGGTCAGCTCAGGAAGATCTGTAGGAGCAAAATGGTCTAGAGTCAGATCAGGACCTGAGGATGTAAGTGAAGCTGTAGAAATGGCCACAGCCATTGTTGGTAGGGCTTGGTTATTTCATCTCTAATTCTGAAGATTTTACTGCTAAAGAAGGACTTTAAATCTTAACTACTGAGAGCACAGGAATGCACAACTCAACAGAAACATTTCTCTTTGTCAGCCTGGCTACAGTACTGAACAAAATCATGTGTTCTTCTTATTGTCTGTGATTAATGAAGAAATATATGCCATTTTAGCATCATGATGGGCTGTCTGATTTACTATACTATGTTTCTACGCATGATGACAGTCTACAAATTTAATAGAGTACCACTTCCTTTCCACTTTCCTCATTTTTGTTTCACAATACAGATATTTATACAAGGGAACTAAGTTCATATGGTTAGACCCACTTTATCACAGGAGAAAAAGAATTTAAAGCTGAATGCAGCAAATCTGTAGTAATGTTGACAAGGCAGTCAGTATCTGTAGGGGTAGACTTTAGGTCATAACCCTCTATGGTTGCAGCATAATCTATTGTAGGAAGTTGAGAAGCAATGGGCTCCTTAAATTTATTTACAGTGTTATTGGAAAGACATTTGCTGGAATAACACCTTTATTTATATATATATATATATAAACACCCTTTTTGCTATAACACTGACTATGTGACATTCAAACATTATTAAACAGTGGTCGAAGAGGAGGAGGTTTACAGGGAACACTAACAAATTATTAATATCCCTACTGTAGGTGAAGATGAGATAGAAGGTGTGATTAATGCAGTATGTCAGTTTGTTTATTTTTTTTTAGATGCCCGTTGATTCTCAAAGAAATTTGAAGGCTAACTTCAGGCTATCACTATTAATATCCATATGACTTTTAAAGTCACCAAGTATGATGACTTTGTCTGTATTTAATAAAAAACCAGATAGGAAATCTTAAAACTCAGACAGAAACTTTAGATAGGCACTACAAGGCTGGTACACCACAATCTACAAAACTGGCTTTTTTTACTTCCAGTTTGGGAGGGTTAGACTAAGTGTGAGGCTTTCAAATGGATTTGAATAACTGGGTATAGATTTTATTTTAAGTTAGAGTTATAGATGTCTGCTGCTCCTCCGCCTTGGCCTGTGCTTTCGGAAATATGATCATTAATATAACTGGGCAGCATCAAATCATTTAAACTAACACACTCTTTCTGCTGTTGCCACAATTCTGACAAGATTCTGATAAGCAGAAAACATTACTCCAACTCTCAGTAATTAGATTGAAGACTAACAGAGACTTGGAGCTTAAATATCTTACATTTAGTCATTCTCATCTGATTTTTTTGATATAGTGGCACTAAGTGTCTACCAGTACCGGTATTTATTTCTATGAGGTTATTCCAATGAAACCTCTATCACTTCATGTTTGGTGAACTTTTGGGGAGCAAGGAATTAACACCAATTCTAATTTTCTTGGCACTGTGTTAGAATGGAACTTTACAAATTTGCTATGCTCACAAAAAGAAAAAGAGAAATTACTGAATATTTTACACACTGAGTTGTAAGAGGGAGAGACGGTGAGAGAGGATGAGGCCATGCTAAGTAGCTAATAAGCTGAAAATGAACCAGTGATTGGTGACAATGAAAGTCACAGAGGGGACAATGCTAAAGTGAAACTAAGGTGCAAGTCTTCAATTGAAATGTGCCACCTACAATGTAAGGTTATCAGAAAAAAAAATCAAATATACATTAAAAAGGCTAGAAAAAATAGAGTCTGTGACGCTGTGCAAATGACAAACAGAAAACAGACCATGTGATCGACTGACCGGAAGTGATGCAACACATGTGCTAGCAGCAGCCTGGCTATAGAAAAAAAAATCTACTCCCCTTTAAAGTTTTCTGTCTGATAAAAATTTCATTTCAAAAGTATTACTTATAAGTCACAGAACCAGACCTGTAAGTCACAGAATCAGACCTGTCCAAAACTGCTTCACTGTGACTTATGATATTATATGTCCATACTGAAAGAATTGTTCAAAATCAACGAGTGGGGCTCTGTTAACACAACATATGAATTAGGAATGAGAGTACATTAAGGATGTTCTAAACATCTATTATGCCTTCGAGCTTTTCTTTCCTCCTGAAGGACAAAAGAAAATTCTGTGACATGACTTAAAATGTTGTGTGATTCTTTCAGCAAGTCCTAAAATATTTCTTATCCATTTCACCAAAGGTAATCTTCCATAATAACCATCTTCACTCTGTGTGCTTTTTGTTACTAATATAGCTCAAATGATTCATGTGGCTCACATTCTGTCAACATGTTGTTACTAGTATCAATAAACGACAGTTGTTTCTAGGTAAGTCACCACCAAATGATGTTCTCATATCACCAGCTGCAGAAGTTGTTACTCTTGGAACAGCAAAATTACTTTTTCTCCCACTGTTTCTTTCTGCTTTACATACATGGGGATATATTTGACTCTGAAATTCACCACAAGATGTCTCATTTGCTTTGCTGCTGGCTGTGTCACTCCTTTGTGTATTCATTATTGTTTCAAATACAGGTCTACCACACACATTTGCCTGAAAATGAACTCAACCCTGCAAAAATTGTAGTCTTGTGAAAGACATCTAACAGGGAGAAAACCTTCCTTTTCCTCTATATCTGTCTATCAAGAAATTTTATGTGTATATGCAGACAAGGAAACAGTTCTTACCAAAAAACTTGCAGTATTTTGGGAAATTTTGTGGTAATTTTGGTTAAAGAATCAAAACTTAATGTGATGAAAAATGTTGAAATCCATATATTTGCAACATATATACAGTAATGCAGACACACACACAAGCACACACACAAATTCACTGTCTTTTTGTACTACAACCAATAGGGGAAATTCAGTTCCTGAAAGGTGTGGATGCAGAGGTCTTTGCATCTGGCACTTGTGGATTTGTATTCCTGGATGTTTCCCCTCCACAGAACAAAATTATAAGTGAGGACTATTGACAAAGAAGTCAATATTTTCTTTATTTATGGCTGATACAAAATGTATGTCTTCAGTTTTGTATTTGACATGGCTGATTGTTACAAGGAGAAAGTAGATGTGTTGTGCAATACTAGAAAGATAGTGTATGTGATGAACAGTAACTATTCATGTTAATTTATTTGGAATGGCAAGGGGAAAACAAGTGTTATCAGAACAAATTGATTGCCAAAACACAATATTCCTAACTGACTAAAACATGGGTGTCAAATGTATGACCCATGGGCCAGATCAGGCCCACAAACGGGTTTAATCCAGCTGCAAGATGATTTTGTAAAATATAAAAATGAGCGGCAATTTTTCAATAAAAGAAACTGCTGTTCTAATTGTCTCCACTGGATGGCGCAATAGCAATTGTGTTAAGCAAGCAAACTGTTTACACCGGGGCAGAGCAAGTAGGTCAAGCAAGTGCAGCCAGTCTGGTTAAGCTACTTTGTGTTTTGCCTGCACTATTTATTACGGCTTCTACTTTTAACATTATGTGCTTTAACACCCTGATTGCCCCAATATGTCTCTGTCAAAAAAGAGAAAGTGGACGCAGAGTGCAGAGTGTTCCAAGAAAAATGGTCATCCTCCTATTCACAGAAGTGAATGGGAAAGCTGTATGTTTGGTGTGTTTACAGCATGTTGCAGTGGTGAAAGAATTTAACCTTCATCACCACTATGTGAGTCTTCATGCTGACAAATATGAGAACTTTCAAGGACAGCGGAGAAGAGGGAAGGTGAATGAACTGTTGGCGGGTCTGAAGAAACAGCAGTCTGTGTTTACTCACAGCCCAGACATCAGTGACATTGCAATGAAGGCTAGCTACCTTGTTGCTAATGAAATCACAGTGGCTTCAAAACCATTTAGTGAGGGTGAATTTTTAAAAACATGCATGATGAAGGCAGCAGACATTGTGTGCCCTGAAAAGCACCAGGCTTTTGCAAATATCAGCCTGATAAGAAACACAGTTACCGACAGGATTTCTGATCTTTCAGGGGATTTGGACAGACAGTTAAAGCACAAAGTAAAGTCATTTATTGCGTTGTCAGTTGTAAATGATAAAAGCATGGACATTACAGATGTTGACAACTGGCCATTTTCATCCGCGGACTTGATGATGACACATTGACCGTCACCGAAAAGTTTGTGGAGATGGTGCCAATGACAGATACGACAGCAGCTGATATTTTCACTGCACTCATTGGACCGAGTTGGAGTGGACTGGTCCCACGCTGTCAGCCTGGCTACAGATGGTGCACCCTCAATGACTGAGAAAAAAGCAGATGTTGTGACAAAGTTCAGAGAGAGAATGCAATCTGCAAACGGAGGACGTGATTTTTGGACTTTTAACTGTATTTTGCACCAGGAGGCTTTGTGTTGCAAGTCATTAAAAACGAATAACTTTATGAAGGTAGTCATTCAAACTGTTAATTTTGTCCTCAGAATTTTCAAATAACTTGAGGTGTTTTATGATTAATAGTGACGATGTGCTTGTAGTATTTTGGACTCACTGTCCTCAGCCTCCATCTTTATGTTTCTAGGTTTTCATGTTGATGTGCTATTGTTCTTAATTGATTTTATTTGATTTGTATATTTAACCTATTCTTGATTTGTGACTCTGTGCTTCTTGCACTTGTTTGGGAAAACAGTGATTGCTAGCTGGTTTTATTTTAGCTCTTCGTGTTAGTTATTTGTTTAATAGTTTCATGTATTTTTCATTTTGATGGATGCTGCATATTTTTCTGATGTGGCAAGGAGTAAATCTTAAATATTGCATCTGAGCAGGTAATCAGGTTCATGCTAATGTATTGTTTTTTATGAAGTGCCAAACTCTGCCTGTATTGTTGCATAATAACATAGTCCTGCTTACCAACAAGTGTTCTTGTTTGCAACTCTTCTCTAGTTTGAGCTGTTCCTGGCAGGCTCACTTGATAAATATTGAAATGAGCTGGTTTCTTCTACATTTGTAGATCAGTGCAGTTTTGGAGCCTTGCTTGCTGAGCTGCATACTCCCATGGGTGCAATTTATGATTTGTGACCACATGTTAATTTACCTAGGATACTAAATCTGCCCATAAAAATGCAAAAACTATCCTCAAGCTGAAAAACATGTTTACATTTAAACATCACCTCAAAAAAACAGAATATAAAGTTAAAGAGAAAGGAACTGAGTTAGCACATGCAAAAGTTGGCCCAGAAAGTGGGGAAGTATTTTAAAATAACCAACAAAAAACACAGAGTATATTAGTACTTGCTCACTTTTGTTGTCTTATGGACTTTAACCCGGTGGTGACAGTAACCAACACTCCAAATTCCAACACATTGTTCCGCAGTATAATATTTTCATTTGATTTTAAAAATGGCCATGTACAAAGAGAACAGGTTTATATGTGTAAAAAGAAAGGGAGAGAGTGGAAAACAAAACAACAACCATGCTGATTGAGATAGACCATTAAAAAAAAGACAAGACTCTTTTAACTGAATCTTTAAGCTGCAAATTTCTGGTGGTATCGGTGGCAACATGGAGGAGCAAGTTATTTCATGTATGGAGACTGTCAATGCCAAAAAGTGCAAGTTGATTCCCCCTACAAAAACTCCTGTTTCTTCTTACAATGATATATTGGATCTGGCCTCACTTTGTTAGACAATGTCTCAGTCAATTGAGAAATGTTTTTATAGATTATACAACACCGAGCTAAAGTAAAGAAAAAGTTCAGAAGTACAAGCCTCATGCTGAGTTTCAGTCATATTTTCACCCACATTCTTCAGATTTTAATTAGCCTTCTTTTAAATTTCTTGACAAAGTTTTAAAAAAAAGTTTGTTAGTGAAGGACTACATTTAACAGTTGTTCAGATGCTTAGGCAGTAGCTTAATCTACAGGTATTCCCCTTCAGAGCTATTGTTTTTGCTAATAATGCCTTTTAGGTTAATCATTTTTCCTGTTTGAGTCTGTTCCCCCTTGTTAATGACTCATTCCCCCTGCTTGCTTTTCCAAGAACTGTGGTTTTTGCTTCTTTCAATATACATTTACTGATGCAGACATATCAGACAGAATCCATGTACATATGTACTATATTTCTTGATTTAATTTATCACATCTTTGGCAATGCCTTTCCTAAAACAGGCATCCTAAAAGACACTGTCTTTTCATGTCACCTGGTGTTTTCACACATCGCTTATGTGTTGGCAAAAATGGTACCTGAACACAACACAAATGCTCTGTTTGAACATGACTATTACCTGGGGACCTCCACAAAATTTATACCTCGACATCTGTACATTTGTTCTCATCCAGTGAGAGTTGCAGGTCATGGCCTGGTGAAACCAACAGAACCACATCATCTGCAAAAAGCTGAGACCCAATTCTGACATCACTAAACCAGAACCCCATCCAATCCTCGGCTACACCTAAAAATTCCATCTATAAAAATAATCAACAGAATTGATTACAACGGGCAGCCTGGATGGAGTTTAATCCTCACCAGAAATCTGACTTACTGCTGGCAATGCGGACCAAGCTGTGACATCAGATGTATAGGGACTGGACAGCCCAGATAGGGGATTTTCACACACTGTACTCCTCAAGGGAGTCCCAAAGGCGCATGATCAAATGCCTTCGCCAAGTCCACAAAGCACATGTAGACTGGTTGGACAAACTCCCATGCACCTTTCAGGACCATACTGAGGGTATAGAGCTGGTGCACCATTCCATGACCAGGACGAAAACCACTCTGCTCCTCTTGAATCCAAAGTTCAACTGCTAGACAGAAATATCCTCCTCTCCAAGACACCTAACTAAATCTTACCAGGGAAACTAAGGAGCGTGATCCCTCTGTAGTTGGAGCATACCCTCCACTCTTCCTTCTTTAAGAGGAAGACCAGCACCCCAGGCTGCCAGTTCAGAGGACTCCCCGATGTCCAAGTGATGTTATACAGGCATATCAACTAAGACATCTCCATAACATCCAGAGCAAGGAACTCTGGGTGAATCTCATCCAACCCCAGTGCCTTCCCATGAAGGAGCTTCTTAATTACCTAAGTGACCTCAGCTTTAGAGATAGAAGAGTCCACCTCTGAGTCCCCAGGCTCTTCATCCTTATAGGAAGGTGTGTCAGTGGGATTGAGGAGGTCTTCAAAGTATTATTTTCTCTGACTCACAACATCTGAAGTAGGATGGGATAGCACTTTATTGATCCCACAAGGGGGAAATTTGTGTGTTACCACAGCTCAGCATAAAAATAATACAGAATAA
>JAOWBL010063193.1:0-21732 GCA_028564865.1 Zenarchopterus dispar
ATTCCTTGATATTTAGGAGCTTATTTAGAAGAAATAATTTGCTGCAGTTTCTGTATCAGCTCCCGCCATAGACTGTAAAAAAAAACATGAGTGAAGCATTTGGTCACGTGACCTTTTGGTTTCTGAGGAGCGGTTTTGAAGCCTCTGTTTCTACGTACAGGCCACATTGCTCGCCAAGCCGACTGGAACACACCCACCATACGTCAATCAAAGTTAGCTTTGGCTACCAGCATCATTCGCCCTGATACCTACAGAACATCCAGCAGATATTTACAGAAAAATAAGCCATTCAACATATTGATTCAACTTTGAAATCAATGATGAGCTGTGTTTGCATTTTTACTAAACATGGTTCTGTGCACAATGGTGAGATATCTCCATGTCTCAGCCCTATTCAAAGAATATTGTTCAATACCTTTTATTTATTTCTTTTTCTTTCAGATGCAACTTTGCAAATCCAAGTCGTTCTGATAATCTATTTTTTGAGAGGCTGCCCTTCCAAACAAGTCATACTTGTTCATTTGTTAAATATTTATTCTCCCCTTCTCTTTTACAGAACTGTAATATGTCAATATGCTTACTCACATCTATTCCAGTCTGGATTTCGCTTTAGTGGGTTTTTTTTCTCTAAATCTCTCTGAGCACCGTCTGAGCTTGGACTGAGCTTGTGGAGCATCCACTCATGGGAAGACTGGCAACTGTCTTAAATGTCTGTTACTCGTGACCAATCATTATTTCTTTAAAACAACAGATTCCAAACAGTTTTGCCAATGTATCTTTAGATTTTGTCTTTTGGCTTAAATATGCTGTAATGTTTAATATTTGACTCAGTGGATCATGCCATGTATTGTTATTCATTTTAGGGTATATTTACCTAAGACTGTGATCATTTTTCTTGTGTCCTAAAATATGAAACCTGAATGTGGGCATGCTTTTTTTTTTTAACCCTTTTATATAACTGCATGTGTGTTTAGTGGGGATAACTGCATGAAAACCCAGCAGTTGCCATGGCTTACAGATAAAAGATCTAATTATTCTACTTGGCATCCATCAGGTTGGCACCGTCTGAGCACCGTCCAGTCTTAATCTAACCCAGAACTATTTTCCTTTATCTTTCTTTCTTCCTTTCCACTTCTCCCCTTCTCCTTCTCTCTCTGTCTTTGTAAGTTAGTGTGAGAGGAAGCAGAACAAAGAAAAATGTGTGCCAGCTCAAAAAGGGGGCTTAAGGCTTGATATTTTTGTAAAGGAACTCCCTACTGGTGTAGACTTCCTGTGAGAGGAGCTGAATCTCTCACACACTCAGCTTCAAAGCCCTACATAATGAACTTGATAAAGGTAACCTAAGTGGCACTGTTGTCTCGTGCCTTGCAAGTCATCTCTGTGGGTTTACATTTGCATTACACACATTCTCTGACTTTTTTAATGTTTTTTTTTTTTTTTTAAATTTTACCTGCCATATACTTGACTGTAATGTGTAAACAAAAACTAACCTCTTTTAGCCCTTTTGTGGTCTGTGTATTTGCAGTTGTGAGGCAGTTAGAAAATTGGCAAGATTTGTTCTGGGACATGGGCAGATGGGTTAGCGGGAGCTGCCTTGGCATCGTCAGCGAGGGTTTGTGCTATGGAGAATTCATCTTGAAAGGAGCTTCCACTGTGTGTCACAGCTCTTCTTCTAAGGCCAAATTTAAGATCTGATTTTGATGCAATATGAAAAGGAAAATCAAAAATGACCTTCTTCTCACTAGTACAATGCTTTGCTGCATGAAAAAGAGAGAGGCCAAAACCAAAATGGTTAAACTGGACTTTGATAGCCACGTGTGTGCTGACTTCGAGATTGTTTAAAAAAAAAAAAATCATGTTCTTGTCTTTGGATGGATTTTCTGTAGCAGGGAGTTGAATAAATTCCTGCTAAAAGACCAATAGATTTGGGATATTGATTGTCATTTTAAATATTCCAAGAATATGTTGTAAGAGATTCACAGCCAATGGTAGGACTCAGAGAAGACTGTGTCCTCAACTTTTTTAAAACTATTATTTACATCACTTTTTCTTATATTAAGACCCACATTATGCATCTCTCAATTAATTATTAGTGTCATCAGTTCATTCATTGATTCATTGTCTGTACCTGTTTTTAGTTTTGTTGAGGCTGTCCATCCCAGCAGGGGAGGGTACACCATGGTGTCCATCATGGTGTATATCCTTTCCGTGTGAACAGGACTGTTGCATCATTTTGTTGCATGTGGCTTGTCTGTTTGTAAAAGATGGGAAAGTAAAGTTTACTCACCTCAGAGCTGAGTGGAGGTGGACAGAGAGCTGAACTGGCCTCTGCGTGTGAGAGAGCTGGAACAGCAGAACAAGCTGCTTAAGAAACCGACTCCATTGTCACTCCTCTGATTTCTTGAAGTTGTCATATTGGACCGCATTAAAGAAACCCTGCAGAGAGGCATAGTGCCACCCCCGTTTGGTCAGTCTGAATCAGCTAGGGCGTGCTTCAGTGACATAGGAGAGGTGTCATCTTTGCAGAATTACAGCAAAATCACACACTCTGGATCAAAACTTTAGTAAATTAACTTTCAAAACCAAGAAATGGCATCTATTGAACAGTGCAAAGTAAACCTTGGCTTTCTTTGTGGAAAAAGGGATGCTTTTCTTTTTTTTCATACAAAAGAGCGAGATTGATGCATTTATTATTTCAGTGGTTAGATTATTAAACCACTGAGAGAGTATGTGCAGCTTTCTTGAATAAAATTCACTCACCTCTTAGAAGAGGAGAGGAGACACAATATATAAATATGAATACATGTGAAGAAAATTGAACACATAGTCCAGTCTTTATCTAAAATACAGCATGATTAGTTTTTGTTAGTTGAGGGTAGTTTGTGGTGTATTAGTTATTTTACTTTAAAACTAGATGAAAGCAGGTCTTTTTTTTTATTTTTTTTTTTTACACAGGTCAGTCATTATGCAGGGCTGCTGAATCATTACACATTCAAGCACCCATGCACACAATCAACTCATCCATTCTCCTCATGTTTGGCTACAAAAGAGTAATCTCTCCCTCCTGTCAGGAGCACGCCATCTCCTGTTTCATTTTTCTATTCAATAAGCAGAACCAGGTCCCTCCTGTTCTCAACCTCCTGAAAATTAAACAAACCCATATCCAAACTTCATCTTTGTTTTTATGAAATATCTAGAGACGTTTTGGCTACCACCTTCAAAACGGACTTAAAGTGGTTCTGACTTGCGCTCAATGCAATGCTCATCAAAGTGATGTCACATCACATTCATTCTTGCTGGAGTTACCATAAGCCATGGACACAGACACACACACACACACACACAATCATTTTAGACAGTCCATTATGTCAGTGTGTGAGTGTGGTACCTTTACAGGAAAATGGACGGGGAAGGATAATGATTTGTGCTTTTTATGATTTGACCACACTGTCCTGCAAAGAAGATAAATGGGGGAGGAGAGGACAGAGGAGACTGGGTGTGAGGCTTTAAAAAAGCGGCGAGCTCACAGAGAGAGCAGATGAGGGCGATCAAGCTTTTAATGGGAAGATACAATTAGAGCTGCACCTTGAGAGATGGACGCTTGTCATCACGGCGTGTCGCAGGATATAATCACACCAAGAGCTCAGTGAGATGGATCACTAATCAAGACTGGCTGTGACTGTGGCTCGGCTTCAGCTTGTAAAACCGCTCCGTGTGGTTTCTGTCTGCTTTCCTTACCACCACAGAGATTCCCATTTTTTTCCCCCATCTTGCCGTTTTTGTTTGTGTCGGTTCGATTGATTCTGTAATTGAAATTTCAGCAGTAACAAATAAAACTTTGCTGTTAATATAGCCCCTCAGAATCCAAGTTTTACTCATTAACACAAGTCGTTTAATTTGGAGATGTGAGAGCCCACGAAAGGTAAATCATTGACAAGGCTGAGACTCTGCAAAACTTCATTTTCTAAACTAAACTCTTTGTCTAATCTTTAAATGGTCTCGTAACAGCGTATCAAAGTTAGATACCCGAAGGTAGAAAAATATATGAAGAAATTTGATTATCTCCGCTTGGTATTGAACTTAAACGTGACCTTATTATACATTACAGATGTAAGAACTGTCAGTGAAAGCGATTCCTTTCTCTCGCTTTTTTTTTTAATGCGATCCATAGTAAGATGTTTCAATAAGTGGTTGTATGTCAAGCTGTTAATCTCATTAAAATGTCAAATCAGGCCTTTTTAACGGGTTTACGGAGGCTAGTTCTCATCTGGTGAGATTTTGCTCTTGACACTTTAATGTGAGGTAAAATGATCATTTGGCTGAATCTTGGCAATGCCTTCACTCCCATCTCTACTGCAGAGATCAACTCTGAAAACCATCCCCCTTTTGTCCTCATAGTGGGATTAGCAAAGAGAAGTCCTTACTACCCAAATGACCTCTGGAAGCATTCACTGAAATACAAACGAAGATAAGACATCTACTGGACTCTGACATTTATTTTCTTTGAAAAATCCAGCTGGAAGGAGACCCATAATTTAATACTCCACTACCTCATCTGTAAGCCTATTTTCTTTTGATATTTAAATATCCTCTGTAAATGTTTAGAAAGTATCAAGCAGCTCAACTGCATAGACTTAAAAAAATTGTGTGCCAATTCAGATTTCCTTTGAGTGAGTTGGCAGCAACCCATAATGCTTTTGCAAATGGTTTAATAGGAGTTGGAAATGGTGTTATAATGTTGATCCTAATGAGCTTTGTTTCCTTTGCTGCTATAAGTCAAGCAAATATGCCCAGAAAACCAGATGGTAAACACTTTAAGACCTTTGCTTCAGGTCAGTGTCGTTTCGAAGGTGCTTCCAGTTTCTAAAGTGTGAGAATCTCATACATCATCTAAATTAAGTGACAACATCGGTATATCTGATATAACTCATGCATCAAACCTGATAAAGAATTTTTCTAACTTATTATGTTATTGATTATGCTGTGAACATTTGTGAACCCTCAGACTGGAGACCTCCTGTAATTGAAAGAGTTTCTGGCATTTCTAAAACTGACTTGGGGTCAGTTGTTTGTCATAATCTATTTGTGTTGCTTTTCTTGTGTTCTTTGCTTCTGTGTTTTGTTGATTTCAGTGGTTGTGCTTTCTTCATCTTGTTGAGGATTTCTGGTTTCTGGTGTTGTTCTGTTTGGCCCGTTTCGTTGTGGCTCTTCCTCCGTGTCTCGTCTGCCCAGATCGTTCCACCTGCTCTTGTGTCTATATATCATCCTAAATTTGTTTCCTTTCCTGCTGGGTCATTATTACACTCACTGCATTTAAGCTGCAGTTTTTTTCATAACCAATTCTGACTTATTGCCTCTATTCTATTTATTTATTTTTTAAAATATGAACTATGTACTATGTCAGTGCTTTTAACTGTGATGGGAACAACCGTGCAAGGTACATAAGCTTGGGTACTGACATGGAAAAAGTTAGACAGCCACGGGGACATGTAGGTTAAATTTTCAATAAATGCAGGTGAAATAGAAGATGTAGAAGCTGCACCTATTTCTGTTATCACATTGACGTACCTCCTGATATTTCTACAGCGTGTGCATTCAATAAAAGTGAATTGCTCGATTATGTCATTCACTGTGTTTTTGAAGATGTCTGACTCATTAATAAAGACTGGTCATTTACACAGTGGCATTTTTCCTGGATGTAATGAACCATCGTGGTACTTCACACATAATGAGAATTGTGTAATTGTTTGCACACCATGTACTACAGTTTGTAATATAGTATTTAATGTCAAAAATGGCCTTAGACTTTAGTTGTGATCAGGTTCAGGCTTGAAGTAACAGCTTTTTCTTTTGTGTTTATGTAATATTTCATATTTCAAAAGAGACAACACACGCTCTCGTTTTGGTATTGGGTCTAGTATTGGTAATCAGGACGTATATTTCAGAATTAAACTGGAACTTTAAAAAATGATTGTCAGTTTAGAAAGTATTCGTGGCCGTTGTCAAATTATTTCCCCCACTGTGGAGAAATCAAAAGTCAGGTGTGATCAGTTTCTGTTGTTTTGACATTCAGATTTCAAATTCTTATCAAATGGGATTTAGTTTGTTTGTTTTTTTTTAACATTTTTTTAAACATTTCTCACCATAACGGAATTCACAGTAGCCAAGCAGAGAGTGTTTCAAAGCAGTTTTGGGTGTGTTTCATATCAAATCCCACATGGTAAGTGATGATTAATTCATTGGCTTAAAGTAGGTTTGGTTTGCACTAAAGTAAAGCAATAAGAGATAACAGAGAGCGCGCTGTGTCCACAAGGTCAGTCAAACAGAATGGCTGGCTCGTGATTGGCTTTGAATCAATAAACTATTGTACTCTTAAAGTGATTGGTTTGGTTTGAGAGGAGAATTTAGTTTAAATGTGCCTGAGTGAGACTTTAATTAAGCAATTAATGAACCAGTAATATATAGCAGACCATTATGATAATTAGGATCAAGAAGGGGACACACTGGCTTCATCAGAGTTTAGATATTGTAAATGTAAAAAGCCTATTTCATAATGTAATCATATATGAGGATTTTTAAAATCCCATCCATCCATTTTCTATACCCGTTGGTTCCTGTACAGGGTCACGGGGGTTTGATGGAGCGTATCCCAGCTCATTAATGAGATAGGCAGGGGTACACCCCGGACAGGTCACGAGTCCATCGTAGGGCCACATATAGAGACGAACAACTGCGCATGCTCACAGTCACACCTACGGGGAATTTTTTCTTTAGATTTCTCAAATCAACCTAACATACACGTTTTTAGACTATGGGAGGAAACCGGAGTTGAACCAGGAACCTTCTTGCTGTGAGGCAACAGTGCTAACTAAGCCCACTTTGCTGCTCTGGATTTTCAAAATGAAAACCAAAAACCTCCATGAACACAGAAAAGAAGGACAAAAATGACAGACCTTTTGAAATGAAGAATATGCGAATAGAAGGAGGCCAGAGGGATAGATTTTATTTTATTTTTGTGGGTTTTAGTAGAATTTTGAATATTTTCATAGCTAATTTTTTATGGTGCACTGATTGGCCAATAACAACTTTTCTCTCCTTTCATTTCCTAGAAATGATATAACAGGATCCAGCATTAAAAGACTGAATACAAATGACTTTCTTTTTTTTTTTCTTTTAAACAGCTGGACATTTTCTGTCACAGAAGAAAAAAAAACAATTACAAAGTTCTCCAGGTCACTGGTCTGATCACATTAAAGGTCACATAAAGTAGACTGCCAGAGAAATGAAACCACACTCTCAGGGAAGATGAAAAAGGTGAGACTGGAAAATTCAGCAGATGTGTTTTTCACATTTATTTAAGCGGAGACCTTTTTATATGAGAACTTTGACACATTTCTAAAGAAACGGGAAAGAAACAGTTATTTATGCTACCTGACTGCAGCTGTAGGCTGTGATGTCGTTTCCAAGGTTTCAGATGGAACGGAAACCAAACAAGATATCACAAGGAGCGAAGAGAAAACAACCTTGTTGACTGTGGCCCACATCTTCTACACAGACAGCTGAACTTAAACACCTGTTTTAGTGGCAGCCGTTCATGACATCAGTCTATTTCTGAACCGTAGGATACATACAAGTGAGCTGCTATGCAGAATGGCCAAGAAGGAGGAACATAAAAAAGCTCTGGTTTCTGATCTGCTGGTCAAGCAGAAAATTGACCAACTACGACTGCCAGCTGGGTAATCAGTGCATCCCTAGTAATGTTCCTCAATCTCTCTGAAGAAGGAATGGACGGAGGAGGTGAGGGGAAGCATGGCAGTAATTGAAGAGAGTTGCAGTATTGGCCTTTTCCTGCAGACTGGCTCAGCACTTGTTTCTCTCTCAGTCCTCCATTTTGGATCGAAACATTGTAAACTAGGCCCTTAATTGCGGCGTTAACTCAATCACCGGCAATTCACGGGAGACGTGTGCTTGAGTGGCTGCGTCTGTCTTTGGTGTGCGTGTGTGCATGCACGAGTAATGAGTTTTGGTGCTGATGTGCAGAAGAATACGGCAGAGTGTAGTTTGTCACCATCAAGGGACTTGATTGGAGCAGTTTTAGCAGCGGTAAACAGACAATTTGTGAAAACCATTTAAGTCTCATGCATCGAAAGTTTATCTTCGCGATGAGGCTGATGTTGATTACCCCAGAGAGTGTATTTAAGGTCATCAACAGTGATGCCATGCTGACCTCATCTTTACTGAGAGAAGCTGCTACAACACTGAGTGCAAAAACATAAAATAACAAAATGCAGGATTTTGCACAACTGGTGTAATAAAAATTTAAACTAGATCATTTTTCATGGCAATCATATTAAAAATAAGTGATGGGGGAAAAAGACACCTGTGTTATACTATTAATTAGATATGGATTGCTTCCTCTTTGTGCAGAGTGTGATAGTCTGAGAAAGCCAGAGCTTCAAATTAAATCACACAGAGTATATTTTGCCTTTAATTTTTTTTTTCTGGCTCAAAATAACATTGTTCATAATGGCTTTGTAAATGCAGAATGCATATAATCCAGAGAGAAGGGGGAAAATTGGATGCTGCTGCAAGAAAATTGCATTTGGAGAGATAATCTGACCGCATAAAGCACGGTTTTGAAAACTATTATATGTACGGCGAGTATGAAAAGCTTTAGAAAAGCTTTAAAAGTGCTGTTTGGATTTCACGTAACATAAGTATTTTCCAATGGCGTAACATTGTTCAAATGTGCATTTACAGTGGATAATAGAGGTGTAATTTTATTCCCTGCAGTGCCTATCAGAATTATTACCTATCAAGAACATAAGTGCTTCACTCTGCAGTCTCAAGCTATTACTCTTCCACTGCAAAGCTGGACTCAAAAGCAGCTTTTTTGTGTGTTTTTTTTAACCAGTTGAAGCCTCTGGGAATCATGTAGAACAAACTTTCAGCACAACAAATGGCTCCAAACTCTGCGACTGTAAGAAAAATCTGTGTGTTTTAAACTTCTCGTAGGCATGAGTTCATGGACTAATATTTCCCTTTGAAAGTTAGTAACAGTCTTGGTTTTCCTTTTCATTTCACGCAGTCTAGCAAAATGATTATACATAAGTGACAGAGCACCTGGAGGACCATGAGGTTCTAGTTTTAAGCTCAGTAGAGTAAAACAAAATAATCCACATCACTCTTGTGGAAAGAGGAAAATCATTTACACTCACCTTATTACGTTGGGGGAAATAATCATAGTTGATACTCATCTTCCACTCGCATGGATCAGCTTTTCTTTTTTTGGTGTTTAATTTGTAAAAGATATTCTGCATTTTTCAGCTGAACTTGTTCATCTGTCACAGTGTAGATCCTTTCCACCAGAGTGTATTTGGACATACAGTAAGTTGTTGCAGAGCTTTCTGGCATCAGATGCTTGACAGGGATAACTCTCGACAGTGTGATGTTAGATGGTTGATCGGCACTCTCCTTGCCTGAAACAGGAAATCAATCGAGCTGCACTGAATTGGATAAATGCCCTCACTCTTTTGCTGTTTGGATTTCAAACGTGGGCGGCCATGGTGAGTCACTGGGAAACTTTTGTCTTTTTATCACAACAATAACTGACTGAAATTTGTTTTGGAAAACTGTCATGTACTAACTAAACCGTTCTTAATTTAAAAAAAAACAAAAACATGTTTATGAAGTTTGGGGGACATTGTAAAACTTTGATTAGCTGGATGCAGGCTATTAATACCTAGTTTTGTAGCCGAGAACTGTTTTCCTTTTTTTTTTTAAATGCATAATAATCATCCTGATGCACTTTCTCTGGAAATGCAACAAATTGCTTCCATACTGGATTGCATGAAACATGACCCAGACAGAAGTAATTTCATCTGCATACGGCCGTATTTTCATGTTGTTGTCACTCTGTTGTCGTCGTCCACCTCCTCCTGCTGCATGTTTCCTGATTGCTCGACTGCTTCAGCTACATTGATTACACACACCAGTGACTGATTACTTCTGCTCACCATTTAAGCTCCACTCCCCTGTCTCCCAGTGTTAGTTCCTCTTACCCATGCTAGCGGTCCAGCTGTTACAGTTATTCCTGTGCCTTCTTGTCTGTTCTTACTACGCATGTCCTGGTCACATTTTCTTAGCTCCTTACTCTGAGTCATTTGATATTGAGTGTCCACGTCATTTAATTTGAGTATCTGCCAATACCGAGCCCCGATCTGATGCTAAAAAAAAAAAAAAACTAATTTCCAACCTGCAAATAATAGAAGCTGCTGTTGCACTGCATTCACAGTTCATTTTGAAATATTTCCAAATTGCAGACCTTTTCAGAAATGCTGAGTACCGCGCTTCAAGTTTGCTCTATGTTTACATCCGCCGGTGTTGCCAATTCCTCAGAAAGGAAAATAGCTATTGGCTTTACAATTTGTATGTAATTGTTATGGATGTTGTCGGGGAGAGAATTAAAGTGGGAGAGAGAAAAGAGAGTTAAAAACACTCAACACTAAATATGTTTAGAACTACAAATGAACTTTTGTTTGTTTGTTCTTTTTTTTATGTTACAATTCCAACCCCCCTTTTTTGTCCTGACTATAGGTCAGTGCAGCGCCATTGAATATTTATTCTTTCATATGAATAATTACTTATCATCTGGTGGTGCAGGGCCAGTGCAAGATCGCCCAGCGGTCGATTGGCAGATTTATGATTTTATTGCAGCCAAGAACATCCCCAGCTGTCACCCTATCGGAGGGATAAGCCATCAGAGGGTGCTTTGGTTCAGGGAAGGGTCTCATGACATGGACAGGACAATACAAAGTTGCTGGATCTGTTGCTAGTCGCTTTTTTTGAAAAAAAAAAAGTCCCTAGAAGGGTCTGAAAACTTGCTAAAGCGATAGTCACCAAGTTGGCAAAACCATATACTTAGGAGAGAAAAAAAAACAATGGAACAGTCATTTAGTCAGATGACCCATTTGGTTCTGAAGAGGGGTTTTGAATCTTCTTTTTCTTCATGCTGTATGCATCCATGTTGCCCAGGAACACAAACTGGAAAACAGCCAACATATATCAATCAAATTCAATTTTGGTACCCAGCTACTTCAGCCAAACTCTGCCGAAATGAGTCTCAGGGCTGGCTATAGACTAACAGAGGCAACCCTCTCATTATGAAATACTAAGACCTTCAGTACCAGGTAGAAATACTGGATTTAGTCTCAAATTTTTAACAAATTGAAAGCTCTGGATAGATGTTTAATAAATGCTGGAAATGTTAAATGATTAATGGAAATTCATAAATTCAACTGTCATCTGTTACATCAGTTCATAAATTCAACATGCAACTTTTTTTTCTTTCATTTTGTCAAATTATCAACACAATCAAATGTTGATTCATTCTTTTTAGTGCTGAATCTATTTAGCTATTTGTGCAAGGATGACAATGTCAACAAATTTTAAGCAAAACTGGATATTGCAACAACATATCATGCAAATTCTCAGCTGAGGACCACAGTTAAAAAATAAAGGGAAAAAAAAAACTGTGGGCTAAGTGTAGTGTTAGTATGAGGACTGTGAAGGAAGAAAACGATACAATTTTTATTTTTTGTCTGAATTTATTGATAAATCTCTTCAAAATCACAGATGTCCATCCATCATTTATACCCACCTCTTCCCATTTCACGCCATGTCATGGAGGTTTGCTAGAAGTTTTCCCAACTGTCTTGACACAAAACACTGGGTAAACCCTGGATATGTTTCATTTCCTGATCCTTTAAATATATTAAATTCTAATCTAATACACTGGATTCAGTATATCAGAGCATATCATCCCCACTTAAATCCAGTTCAGGATCACTGGTGCTGAGCCGTTCCCAGCTGCTATCATGTGAGAGGTGGGACACGCCCCCTAAATGAAGGCGTGGCACCTTGTTTTTGACTAAATTGACCATGTAAGTGTCTTATTTTGGTCATCTAATGATTTTCTGCACCATAGTTATTAGTATTTTATCATTTTTTTTAAATTCTACATTAGTACAGTCTGCTTTTCTGGTGAAGTATCTACTGAGCTGATGACCTATGAGCTGACCTTCTGTAATAAAACATCCTGCTTGGATTTTACTCACCTGCCTGTTTTTGTTTTTGTTTGAGTCTTCTGTTCTGTAGCAGAGTGTCTTACTTACTAAATGAACTGGAAACTTAGAAGTACTGGCCCTTATGGACATCTGGAAAGGTGGACTTATTACCAGAAGTTACTTTGATGTGATCACGTGACTTTGGTTTATTCTGACAACTGATCCGATTCTCCACGCGTCAAAATGGGCTTGGAAGCATTTGCTTCAGCTTCACCGTCCAAGTGGGTCCACAATACAGGATCAGTTAATCCACTGGCTTATTTGTCTCTCATTGAAACACTGATAAAATTGGTTACTCAGCTTTAAGCTACTTTCATCTCTGAATCATACACATGTGCCCTTCTAAAGTTAAAAAAAAAGGACACAAACACCTTGAATTTTAACAAGAGGCCTTCTGACCACCCAGCAGTTAGTTCTGCACAAATCCCACTTCCACAGTTCACATATCCTCCAACTCTGAACAAAACTGACTCCTAACCACTACAGGTACCCGTAGCCGTTTTTAACACGCTGGCCAGGAACACACAAAATGTGAATATGGCCATTTTTTAAGGTAGTGGGCGTCATAGTCTTCCACTTTTGATAGAGGTGACTGGATTTTCATTACCACAAGTTCCTGCACCTGTCTGGTGTAAAGGGGAACCGTTTTAACAGCAAACTCTTAACAGGACAGAAAACAACCAGCATGCTGTCAAAGAACAGATTGCTGCTTAAACTTAGAATATAATGAATGAATGAATGAATGAATGAATGAATGAATTGCTGTTTCAGAAACAGTCCTCTCATTTCTGTAACGAATAATGCTTTTATTATTCAGTGTTTGCTTATTTTATTGTTTGCTTCAAGAATTATAAATGTACTGCGGCTGCTTCACATGTTCCTTTTTTGTCCACATTATGTTTATCTGTGTCTTCCGCCGTAGCAATACCTTGTCATTGTTATTTATTACTACCTGCACTCTCCAAAGACTCTTTTTAGCACACATGTGAAAGGTGCTGTGGCGCTATCTTTGTCTCATTCTCCCTTTTCTTGTTCCTTCCCCTCGCTTTGCACCTCTCCTCCCAACCCCCCGACTATCTGCCTCCCCTGGCAGTCTTCGCCAGCCTGTGCAGCCTTTACTAACTAGCTTTACACTCCCACTCGTAGGAAAATGATGATGAGACAGCAAAACCACAGCAGAAGGAGAGGAAGGAAGTTGGATCGAGGCAAAAGAGCTGCAGGAAAATACGCAACGTGTGAATAAGGGCCATCAGTCTTTCTTTTTTTTTTTTAATACATTTTTTTCACATGTATTTTCATCCCATGGGAGTACTATGTCTCTGCATCCCTTTCTGTGCCTGGCCCTGTTGTCATCATCCTTCAATGCATCTTCCTCCCCTCAGCGTTCACCCTTCCTCTTTCCACTTCAAGTTATTAAATCTCTTCTCACCCCTCCCTCTGTTTTTCTTTGCCTCCTTCCAGCCCTCTCTGCCCAGCAACCTTTTTGTCTTGTACCACTAAGTGGACTGCTTATATAACAGCACACACACTGAGAGGGACTCCCTTCTCCCTCTCTCCCACACATCCTAGCCTTCTTGTTCCACTCTTTCTTTTTCTTCTGTTTTCTCCTATAGCCTACCTTACCTACCTTCTCCTCTTCCTGTCTTCTCATGCTTCTCTGACTGTTTGTTTCAAACAAATGGTCCCCCTGCTGCGTAGCTATAGGTGATCGGGCTGCAGTGATCGTCTAAAAAAAACTAGTTGAATGTCAGTAACTGCTATTTGCTCTTGTGATCCTGGGAAGGATGAAGCAGGTATAGAAAGTGGATGGGTGGATAATTTAAACCTAAGAATGACTTTAATGGCATGCAAAACAAAAACCTCTAAAACAAGCAACCTGGAGAGATCACCATAGACTTTGTCAGATTGTAGTCATTATTACTTGCAGCTTGTGTGGTCACTCAAGCCATATTTGTTCACTACTTGGTAACATTTACTGTCTACTTCTTCGAAAGCATCTTCTGTACATTTTTTTTTTTTTGTAATTTTTTTTGTTCCCAGAAACCATTATGTTCAAAACTGAGAGGTTTTCCTCATTTACTATATGGATTGTTATTAATATATACCAGCAAGAGGCTACCGAGCATCTGATTTCAGATCCCCTCACTTTTCGATTAAGTCCAGCTGCTTTTTCCAAACCAACCTCCCCTCACTCATTCCTTTTTATGGCAAAGACTTTCTCTAACTTTTTTCACACCGCTCACATCCAGGATTCTCCTCAACATGCATTTTAGTATTCAGCACACACTCTGTTTCACACTTTCATCTTACAGTATGTCTTTCTCTCCTCCTCAACCATTGTACCTGTCTTTTTTTTTCTTTTTTTTTGTACCCCCTTCTGTTCTTCCCCCAGCTCATCCTCCCTTCCTCCAACATATACACCCCTCTCTAAATATAGTCCTTTTGAAGCATAGATGTGTTGTCTTATCCCACAACACTGCAAGACAAAAGTCTGTCATCTTGCATCCAAGCAGATGAGATGGAAAAGCAGAACTGAGATTGATGGCCCTGGTTAAAAGAATTGATACGCATCTGCCCCAGCATGTGTGCAAATGTTAAAAAGGTTTAGAAAAGAAAGGGGGGGATGAGGCACCAGAAGCTGAAACAGCTGTAACACTACAGAAAGTGAAACAAAAAGAGAAACAGCGGTGTTATGATACCTCCAGTCCTCAGCCTTTAATTGAGTAATAATTTCTCTGCGGGCTTGACCTGGTAAAGTTTCCACTTGTAGGTATGCTCGTGATAGCCTGAGAACTGTGTGCATGTGCAATAATGGATGGTTATGAGTGGAAGAAAGCGTGAGCTCTTCTCTGTGTATCAGATAATGTGTAAGAAGACAACCAAGAAAAAAGAGCGAGAGAGAGGGCTAAGGATAAAATGGAAGTTAGCACATGTAGTGCGGCACAATACCGCCACCTAATGGCACCAACACGCTATTACAAGTGGTTGCTGGATGTTCCACATCACTGCAGCTAAAGACAATTCCCATCTCATCAGCTCACCTGCAGGAGTCTTTGTAATGACTTCTTCTATTTTGTCTAATTACAGATTATGCAATTTGCATAATAAGTGTACTTAGTATTATAAACACTGTAGGTCACAGCATGGAGGCTGCAGTCAAGCATGCACAGTTGTATTAGTAAGGAGTTTAAAGTCAACCAAACGGGTTGCTTTACTTTCACAGAAGTGCACACAAACACATGCATTGTTAACAGCGTGCTTGTCCAGTGCTAATGGTTCTGAGAGGAGCTTTATCCATGAGAGGTTCTGTGTGCAGACCAGTTTGTTTGCAGCCAAAGCATACATCGCCAGTGACAGCATCTCCTTCTTGGTGACGTGGCTTGTAGCTCGCTCAGGCAGAAACACAGGAGTGCAGATTACCATTCTCAGCAGGATTTTAAGCCTGCATGAGGTAGTTAGTTAGAAAATATGCATTTTATATATGAAGAGGAAGGACAAGGATGTACATGTTCAACCCTTTAATCTGTGACTTTTGTGCTTTAGTACTGTGTTAAAATGACCGACTTGTTAGTTAGCTGATAGAAAATGAATTGAAAATTAATTATCAGTCATATGTAATTATTCAAGGTTCTTAATTTATATTAATGGGAAGTAAACATTTTTGGCTTCCTAATTACTGTCAGCTTGTGATGAGATTTTGATAATATAGCAATGTACCTATATATATTTTTAAACCAACTAAAGTTTTCTAAAAATTCTTCGACACTTAAGGGAATGTCGGATCACTATTTTTTTCCCCCAAAAAAATTTAAACATATAATTTCTCATTTGCAAAATATACAAACAACAATTTGCAATCTTGAGGAGTTAATTGCATGGCTACTTTTTCAGTGCGAGAAGCAAACTCCTCGAGTATGGTTGCTTAGCAACTTTACAATAATGATAAGGCTCCAAAAATTCAGCATGGTGTAATTTAACACACTTTTTAGTGAATAAAAATCCACACGTAGGCCATGTCATGCGGTTGAGTATGTACTATGTGTCATCCTCCTGAAAGTCTTGCTGATAACTGGAAGCTTGTTGCCAGGGTAACCCATCGACAATAATTATGCACTATATTAACAAATAACGAACTGTTTGAATGCTTTGTTAACCCTAGTAAAGTTAAACACTGTAGTTTCACTTGAATTGAAGGTTTATTGGCATTGCAAATGAGCAGCCTACTATGCTTTATGTGCCCCTACTTCACTTCATTGCAAGAAAATGTTTCTAGATGTTGCATACAGTAATATTGCATAAAACAAGTATCCACTTTTTGGATTTTAAGACTTTAGACATAGACTGTTAAAAGAAAATCTCACACGAACACCATGCTGGTATGGAAACTCTGAGGCAGACCAAATGTTCCAAGCAGTGTCTTTAGAGAATACTGAAATAGATATCTTACTTGAATTCTTAGTTTTGTCTGTCTTTATTCCCCTTTTCTGAACTTTCTATTTTTCTTCCAGGCTTCGAACAGAGGGATACACGGTGCAAGTCAGCGTCAACGACTACTTGGACATCTACTGCCCACACTACAACACCAGTCAGAGGGGAACTTTGGAGCGCATCATCGCCGAGCAGTACATCCTCTACATGGTCAACTACCAAGGCTACCGCTACTGCGACCCGCAGATGGGCTTCAAACGCTGGGAGTGCAATCGGCCCCATGCCCCCCACGCACCCATCAAGTTCTCAGAGAAGTTCCAGCGCTACAGTGCGTTCTCGCTGGGCTATGAGTTTAACGTGGGCCAGGAGTACTACTACATCTGTGAGTCAGACCAGTAAACTGTAGTTCATTGTGATTGATAGAGGGAAAAAAAAGGCAGAGGTTGCCGCACATCATCAGCACATAATGATAAACTTTTCTCCACCCACATGTATTGACTGTACGTGGGTGTTGCTAATAGATTGTGGAAGCTCAGCTCCAGATGACTTAGATGGTGGTTGAGGGTGGTGTCGCCTGCAGAGGGCAGAGGTTTGACATGCTGTGCTTTCTCTGCGCTCTGTTTTTAGCCACGCCCACCCACCACCACGGCCGCAGCTGCCTGAGACTGAGGGTCTTCGTCTGCTGCTCCAGTTGTGAGACCACTTTACTCACACTCTCTTTTACTATCCTCACCTATCTTTGTACCTCACAAGCACACAAAGAAAAACACAAAGAGGCAGGGAGATAAAGAGAGAAAAAGAAAATTAAGATCTTACAGTCTGGTCTCAGTCAGAAGCTTTCCTGCCTTGTGCTGTCTTGGCAAGGTTTTGATGATGATGTTTTTTGGGGGGGGGTTTTCCCCTTGAAGCATCACTTTCACAGCGATGGCTTAATGTTATTCTCTGTCTCAGTGCTATTACAATAATGCCCCATCCCTCTCTCTCTCTCTCACACACTCAATCACTAGTATGCTCTCCTGAATATGTACAAAAGATGGTGGGAAAAAATGGATTTGCTGCAAGATCCAGTTCTGTCTGCCCTCCCTTTCCTGGGTCACTCCCTAACGTCCCCATCTCCATCCCTCACTTCTTGACTACCCCCTCTGTCTACGACTTCTATCTTGCTCTCTGATGCCTGCTGCTCTGTATGTTGTGCGTGTTATTTTTACCCTGGTAGCCTGCTTTCTCCCCTGCAGGCCTTTGATCAGACAGCCCAGTGCTGAAAGCCTCCCCCTCTCTTCTAACCTTGTCAGCATTAATGCATCCCTCACTCAGGCCAGAGTCAGCCCCTGTGTACACATCACCTTAACACATCCCAGTGTCACTGCTAATCTATTGATCTGTCTAGTGCGTCAACATTTGCATCTGTGATTGTGTGCATCTCACTGTGTGGCACTCGGATCTCTCTGCACAGGGCTTTTAAGTTTGTCTAATGTAAGTGAAGTGCATGCATTGGTGCATGTGCATTGGTGCATTAAGTTTGTTTTTTTTTTTTTTTTTTCAGCTTGCCATCAAAAGTGCTATTGGCTTCATCTGCCCTCTTTTCGTTCTGTTTGTGTTGCCCTTTAACCCTTTAGAGTATAGACTGTTAACGTGGGACATGATTTGAATATTCATGACTTTTGAGCAGCAGTGTGCTGCAGGCTGCTTGTAAAAAGCTTCTGCAGATGTTCTTTGTTAACAGTTTTATCATTCAACTACACATCACAAAGACAAATAATTAGTTTGCAAGAAAATAAAAGAAACATGACTCATCCATATACTCTTCAAAAACCGCATAGGCAGTACTAATTCATGGATAGTTTTGGCAATGCAGACTGAATGTAATTCAGTGTCTAGACGAATAGTGAATGTAATAATGATTTCTGCCCACCAGCTCTAAATCCTTTTAATCTTTAGGTCACAGTCTAGATTCAGTCCACATTTATCCATTTTTTTTCGAGCCAGGGACACACCAACTCTGCCATGCTGTAAAATAACACAGTTTAATGGTGCCTAAAATGCCCATCTTTCTCAGTTTAGTCATTTTAATGTCTTTGTCTATGCCTCACTCTCTGTTTCTGCTTTTCTTTTATTCCTTTCTTTTCTCTGTCTGTCGGTCTTTATGTGTCTGTGTTGTGTTTATCAGCCTCCCAGGGGGACGATGACTCCAGTCAGACTTCTCCTGACTACACTGTCAGGCCAAACATCAAAATACACAACCTTGGTGAGTGAAAATTAGTCGATCAAGATGAACAGCTGCCGCTTCCCAGATACTGGTCAATATTTGGCTCAGGCTGCAAAGCTCAATTTTGACCAATCAATGCAGAAAGGATTATGATGTTTGAGTATTTCTGTTTTTGTTGTGCGGCTAACTGCAGACAAGACATAAAACAGATGTTGTTGACGAATACAAACATATTTTTTTTTAATGCTGGTGTTGACTCTGGAGTCAAAAGCTTGAATCAAGGCACTTAGGTTTCCTTTTTGCTGGTACAAAACCGAAGTCCACTTGCCTTGTTGTGAAATATGTGTAGACCACGACTACAAAAACTTAAAAGATGAACCCAACTGCAATGTAATACTTGTCTAACTTTTACAACCTTGTTTCCAAAAAACTTTGAAAAACCATTTGAAATTCAGTGTAAAATGTAAATTAAAGCCTCACTATGGCAGTTATTAATTGCCCGAAAATGTCTTTATATTCTGAGAAAATATACTTTTTTACCTTTTTGTGCCTCTTATGGACTTGAAATCGCTGGGGTATGAATATGCTGATCCCCCCCACCACCACCATCACATCTCCGCTCATCTTCAGATGGCACCAGCCTGTCCAGTCTCCACTATGCTATGCAATTATCAGTTCTATAATTGGGGTAATTCAACTGTACATGTTTGAACCGGAGAGTAATTTTCAGGAGGAGGGAGAGCTAATTATACAAGATTGCATGGAAATGAAAGCATCAGGAAAATAATATTCACATTCTGTTACTTTGTACTGATTTCGACAGTATTAGAGATGTAGCACTCAATGGTTAGTTGGCTTCACCAGACAAATGAACCAGGACCAGAGGGAGCCAGGAGCACTAGAGCTTAGCCTTTCTTTGACTTTCCTCTGTCTATCTTGCACTACCTTTTGCTTGTAGCTTGTCAGCTTTTTATTTAATTTGTTCCTCAAAATACCCATTTACCCCCTTCCCCACAATTAGTTCAGATTTGTTCCTCCAATACTATGACACATTGTATAAGTGTGGAGTGGGCTATGCAAAATACATTGGTAACAGATTTTTCTTTTATATTCTTATAATGTAGAAAAACATTTATAGACAATGACTGAAAGTCAGACTTTATCAGAAGGAGACTTTAAACTCTAAATGATGAAACTTAATGAAAAATATTGTTTTACTACTCCAGTAGAACCCTGTAACATCCAGAGTAACTTATGAAAAGCAATTTGATTGGCTACAGGTCAGAAAACACCAGAACCTTAACTTCGTTCTGCAGCCACTTGGGTTAACAGATTTTAGAGCAAAAATTAAAGAACATGTTCTCGGTAACTCCTTTATTATTTGATGAAGAAAATCCTAAACCCCATTGTACATGTCTTACATTATAATGTCATACGTGTATATGGCTAGACCTGGGTCTCCCTTTGGTATGGGAAACCCGGCTCTGGATCCCTTGATTTTGACAGGCGTTTGTATCTGGCTCCACTTACATACCTCAGGTACCGACATAAAAATGTCACGCCAGCTTGGACAGGGCCTCGATTAGAAAGGTCCATGTTGGTTTTTGGGGGACCAGAGCACACAGATGTAAAATGGGTTTCTAGAACAAGACGTACAAGAACTAGAGAGGATGATATCCGATTGTTGGAATGCTATCAGAGAGGATATATGCAGAGGATGTGGGACCTTTTTGATACTTTGAAATCCAATAATTAAATTTACCAAGAAGCACCTGGTTCCTCTGTGTTCCAACATCCAGAAACAAAATGTGATATCACAACTAGAGGTTGAGATATATTAACAATGATACAATAAGGGGGAGCCAGGATGGTGAGGGGGGGTAGGGGTGTGGTCACCATCTAAAAATAAGTACCAAGCCCTAATAACGTGCCCAGATAACCTGAATACAAGGGCAGCTGACATGAGAACCAAGACATAATGAAGTTGGGTAGCTTTAGTCTACATGACCACTTACCAGGGCTAAGAGTACCTTCTCAAAGTCTGCTGGAACATGTGAATGCAGTGCTAGGAACAATAGTTACTGGAACCATCACCGAAACTAATCAGGTAGCGTACAGCACAGTAACAGTAATCCTAGAGATACCTGGCTACAAGATAAACACCACAGATAAGAAGGCCAATCTGTGTACTGCCTGGATCAACTACAAGAAAGTCTACAACAAATTACCAGAGGACAACATATCAGATGTTCTAGACAACTACAAATACCTCTGGATGCTACAAATACCTCTGGATCCTATCCTATACTAGCAGGTACCCCGCTGCTATAGTAACCTGGCCACTGGAAGAGATCCAAGTCTCTGATGTCAAGCTACAATGCATGGAAGATTTCATCCCAAGTTCAAGACCATGAGATGACACAAACCAGAGAAAGGGAAGAGATTAAAGAACATCAAAGCCGCTATCAAGGATGAAATGACCAAGATCCAGAAGACTGTTTGTAATGACGAACTTCTACGTGAATATCTCATGTAGCAAAAATCCAGTGAGGAGAAAAATGAGAGAACCATCGTGGAAAGAGAAGCATGGCATCCACAGGTCAAAGAGGGGACACTGAAAAGTCCTGGAAAAGGATGGTCTGAAGGACAATACGGAGGCATTAATCATAGCACCACAAGAACAAGCCCTGAGCTGAATAGAGCCCAGGGTCTTCCACACCAAACAAGCCGTACGTAGAACATCACAACTGAGTAGCAGGAATAATGTACAGGAACATCTGAGAGTTGGAGGACACAAAGCCAGGATGAGGGATCCTTCCAAAAGTGGTGGGAAATGAGAGAGCACAGATGCTGTGGGACTTCCAGATAAACTGGTGACAGCTAACCAACTGAACCACCTGGAGTGTGTGTGTGTGTGTGTGTGTGTGTGTGTGTGTGTGTGTGTGTGTGTGTGTGTGTGTGTGTGTGTGTGTG
>JAOWBL010063224.1:0-21727 GCA_028564865.1 Zenarchopterus dispar
TATATAAGAAATTCAGAGGTAAAAGTGCACGCCAGTTCTATCTGGCATTGTTGTATATTTGCACACAAACCCATATAGACTTGTCATAACACCGGCGTCCGCTTCCAAAAGGAAATGAAACACATCAAATCCAAGCATCGTCATTTTCTTTGCTTTTTTTTCAGTCACAAATTGTTTTTCAGTCACTTAAGTTTTATTGACCAAAAGTTGGTTTGAGAAATAACTTCAGAATATTCCTTTGTTCTGTTGGTGCGAGCTCTCTCCCTGCTTTCACATCACATCAGAGTTCAACAACATCAAATTTAAAATCAAACAACAGAACTGTGCCATAGCAAAAGATTCCACTAAATCAAAGTTAGGACAAATTCATCATGTTTCTATGATAAAAATAACATGGCATTCTATGATGAATAAACACTAAATCTTTAATCAGCAGGGACCACACTAGAAGTAAAATCAACTCCAGTTTGCACATCACGGTTGACCACACTTCAAGTAACCATGGACCATCTGGAGATTGCGATGAATAACACTTTAATCAATCCACAAATGGAATATTGATATAAAGTATTGAGCACTGACAGATTGATGGATGAACAAAAAAAAACAAAAACTTGTGAAGTTGTAAGTACAGCTGAAACACTCACAGTTTAACTCTCCAGAGATGATAATCAGTGCACTTAAATTATTATTATTATTATTATTATTATTATTAGACCCTTGGCACATAAGCTTTTGGCACCTTTTAGGAAATATTTAAAATGGAAACTCTATCTTTAAAATTGTGTTTTAGCTCATTTGGTCTTACATAGGATAAATCAGGACAAATTTACTAGATATGGATTTCTTTGGGTTCCTCCATCCTTCAAACTGGTTTTCATGTTAAATGTAGCTATTTTTTTAACACCAGAGTGAAGGCAGCAAGATCCAGTGAGTTAGAATCAGAACCAGAACAACGTACACTGACCTGTATTCGCTGAATGTTGCTGGAATACATTTTTTTACAACCTTATGCAGGTTAAAAAGCAAAACAAAACAAAACAAACTAAGCTGAGTAAGGATACCAAGAAAAGAAGCTGAATAAATATTTCAGGGTCTTACTTTGTCTCGGTCTGTCGTTTCACCCTAGAGATGACTCAGACGGCTGCGTCTGGTGCTGCTGCAGGTCTCCACCCGTTAAACTGGAGTTGTTCTTCTCCACTGATCCCCAACCAGCTCTCAGAACCACAGCTTTGGGGAATGATGCAAACTAAATAATTGATGTGATTTGTTGGTTTCCTTTTCTATGTGGATGTTTTTAGGAACATCAGCCTAGAAAACTGGCTCAGTCTGAAATAAATTTATTTATAATTGCTTTATAATGTATTGAATTGAACTAGAATGTGGATCAATTTAAATTTGATTGGCTTGACCTGTATACAGTCTGAATTGTATTGGGTGTGTTTGCTTTCTCAGCGTTTCTTTTCCTCAATGCTGATTATTTTAAATGATCAAAGAGGCTGCAGCTCCAACAGCTCACCAATCTCTGTGCTCATAAGAAATTTACTCTCGATCCTGGAAAGCATCAGAAAAAAATGTGGATGCTCGTGACCTCCAAGATAATTAGGAAGCTTGTTCAAAACTAAAAAAAAAAAGCCTTTAAAACGCTGACATATATGAAATAATACACAGAAAATTCTTTTTTCTTTCACTTGAACTGTTTGATATATATTGAAATTAATAACACCCATATTTTTTTAACAGTTTATAAACAATATATTTGTTTGTGTCATTTAGAATTCATTGGGTAATATATACTTATTTATTTTACTTTTTATTTTTTGGGGGTGGTACAGAGGTTTTAGATATTCATGTATCAAGTATGATACATCACTTCTTGTATGATTTCATCCACTGACTACACACAACACAGCCACACTTTATAAATATTCAGCTTCCCTAGTTGGAATTTTATTCTGGTTGACTAAACTGAATGAAGGGAAATGGCATCTTCACGGTTCATTGAACCTTTACTACCTTGTGTTTGGTCGGACATCAGGTCAATACTCCTCTTTGAAACTTCAGAGATTGTAATAACACATTGTTTTTAAGTACATAGGTTAAATATCAGCGCTCTGTAAAGCTGAGGGGGGGGGTGAGGACAGGTCACTGAACACTATTAAGTTCAGCTGACTGGCATCGGCACAGAGAATATTAACTGTTCAGTCCAGCATGAAAACACAAGTGGACCTGTGCATAGTTTACTATGCTGGTCCATCACATAGTAAATACTCAAATCAGTCAGTTTGAGAGGGTATCAAGGGCTACAAACTTCCCTTTGACCTCATGTTGGTGAACAGCTGACATTTCACTGGAATTCCTTTCCTGTTTAGCTCTACCTCCAACTGGTCTAAAGAGTCATTAAAGATCATTTTCTCAAGGCTTTCTTTAAAATTTGACTAGACCGGAGTCTTTGCTAGTATAAAGACAAACCAGGCATTTTTTCCTTGACTTTAGTACCCGGTCTTGTTGCAGTTGAGACCCAGCAGGGATCCATTTTCACAGTCTCTCTTCGCAAACATCAAGTGTCTTTTTGAGCAAATAACTACACCTTTTTATTTTCCTCTTGCTCTAAATTTACACATTTCTTTAGCGATGAACGCTCCACTTGCCTTTTCAAAAATGTAGGAAACCTGATGTACAGTTGGCTACAAGGGGTTGAATTGTTTCTCTAATGTTGTTTTTGATTCCCAAACGACAATGAAGTAAATTTATTTGCTCAGTCAGAGGCTGCTTGTTCTGATATGGAAATTTTTTTTTTTGGTGTAATTTATTGCTGCAGCATTTTTGTGTGAAAACCTGTAAAGTGTGATTAATGGGGTTTCTTTCTTCCTCTTCTCTTCTGAATAATCTCTCTCATTTCATGAGGAGTTGGACGAGGACATCCTGGGTAAATTATTTTTATATCAAAGTCCCATATACAAATGAAAAGGAAAGTGTCTGTTTGCATGACTGTAATTAATCATTCATTAAATTCCACTTACTATAAAAGTAATTGCATTATTTAACAAACCATTGAACATCTAAAGTAATTAGCTGAACTATTCATCAGCTAAATAAACTTTGAAGCTGTTTTTACAACTCTAAGAACCTCCACAGTCACATGCAGGACTTTTTGTCAACAAGATGCAATTTAGCAGCCAACTACGGCATCTGCATCACAGATTAAGAGTTGTGAAGACATTTTCTTTATTTGGAGAATTCATGGCTTCATCCCATATCTCCATATGCAAGAACTGGAAAGTAGAGAGCTGAACTCCCAGGGAACTAGACAACATCACTGCTTCAGGTATAATCAGACACCATCACGTCAGGCATGGCAGCAGTGTCTGAAAACTTGCAAGAATCTTTTTCCAAACATATCAACTTTCTCTGACAAAAACTGGTTCAAGCTAAGGACACCCAAACAGTTAGAGTCATAGATGGTTTTAAAAGAACTAGACAGTTCCCAGTCCTTTTCATGAATAACAACCTGATGGGAATGGGGTAGAAACAACTCGCATTTAGATTTCCCAGGATCACACAATGTTTACTCCTTCTGTTGGTACATCAATGTGATCTTTAATTTCTCTGGGGAGACACGAGTCAGCAGAAAGAATCCCCCACGCAAACTCACTTGACATCACAGTTGGTAGTTTGCATTTGTGTTAAGTGTGTTTTTTTGTTCTGAGGGCAGTTTTGTGAGGCCATCTGCCTTAGAATGCCTGACATTACAAACACACACACACAGAGACTCTAATGGATGTATTTTCTCATCACCCTCCAACACATAGTAGAGTAGCTTATCTTTCTTGTGGTTTGTGTACTCCCAGACGTCTTTGTGACCTTGGACAGCTCAGACACAGTCAAGGACACGTATTAATTCACACTAGAGGAGCATAGCTGACCCTTGAATGTGGTTTGGTTCACTAGTCAAGCTTGACAGGGGTGTTTTAAGGCACTCCAGTCGCAACGTCAAAACAGTCCAGGATTTCATCTGCTTTAAACTTACAGATCTGTAAACTATGTAATTTAGCTCAGTAGTAAACCCATAGCAATAAAAGTCCACGTTCAATTCATGCAATCCTAAGTTTCTGGGCCTGTTTTGCTTTGGCTTGAATTTTCAACAGGCGGACATCACCGAAGTTCACCATTTCATTTGAATCAAGACCACCTTTTTGTTCTGTTAATTGTACTGACAGACCACCACAACTAGTTTTTGGTTGGCCAAGAAGGATCTGAGGATGATGTTAAGCAGCAGGCAGACTGGATTAACCATGTGTCTGCAAAATGATCACAATTGTGCGATTCTCAAAGACTTTGTCACAGCTGAGTCCCGGCACCTCCAGCTGAGCCACTCTCCAGGTTGGTTGCTCCTGTTCAGGTCGACTAACTTTGCCCAGACCTCAATGAAGACACAGCTGCGAAGAAGCCACAGGGACAGCATTTCTGAAGTCACCTTTGAAACAACATCTGACACAAGAGATGCTCCTGGTGGAGATGCAAGCCAACACATTTGATGCTGAGGTCATTTCTGACGTTGCCATTTGAAACGCAACTCTGCTGGAGGACCCAAGAGCCGGCTATGATGAAGCCCCGGGAGACTACAAGGCTGCGGTCATTTAATGTCAGCTTGTCAAGGATCCCACTCCATCAGAGTTCTGCCTGTCCTTGTTTTAACTCTGTCTTTTCAGTGGCTACATCAAAAATAAGGATGGATATTTACATTTGATCAAAATTTATTTAGGGTAACATTTCTTAGAATCATAAACAATCATAAGTTAAGTCAAGATCAAATAAATAACTTGTGGTAAGTGAGATAAAGGGGGGATGGGTTCCAAGTGGCCTAGAGGGGTGGTAGCTCCACCCATTTGGCCACTTTTGGATTAATCGGGATTGGGCAGAGTCAGCTTCCCTCAACAAGGCCACCTTTGTATCGACTCCAGGTGTTTCCACCTTTTTTTTTTTTTTGGACTAAAGCTTGTAGGTGTGAAAGTACCTAACAGCTTATCCTGGTTCTCATGAATCTTTGCAACATGTAGAAGTACACCTCTTGTACCTATCTTGTTTCATCCACTAGAAAATGAGTCTCCTAAACTCTCTGATCTTCACCCTGCAGATCAAATACAGACCTAAACCGTTCTCTAACCACCCTTGATTACTCCTTCACTTTTTAAAAAAAAAACTCCTATGATGTGCCCAAGTCCAACTCATGCCTCTTTTCTGGCACTGTGACCCATCTTTCTTATCATCACTCCAGTGCACATTAGTAATCACCCTTATCCTCATCCCACTGCTCATCCTCCTCAGTCATGCTTCACCTACGAAGCTTAGCCATCATTCTCGGCGGCTCTGCTTTGGTCAACAGCAGCTGTGACAGTAATACTGATAGAATAACACTCCCGTTATTTCTCACGATGTGAGGTATGACCTTGGCAATGTCAGGAATACCATTAGATTGAAAAAAAACACACATTACTCACGAACCATAGATGATTTACCACATGTGATAGACAGTGGCAGTGGCAGAGGTACTCAAAGCCCATATTTCTTATTATCATCATCATCAGCTAGGTCTCCCATTTAGTGCCTGACATTAAACTGAGGAATGGGTCATTAACAGACTCGTGGAGACCTTGATGACAAGCTGACAGTGATCCATTTATTTCAGTCATGTGTTTTGGAGAAGGAAAAGATCTAAAAGATGCAGGACAGAGGCCTTCAAAGAAGTAGAAAAACTTCAGCAGACCGTCTGAAATATTGGTTTATTTAGTGACAGTATGAGTAGTATTGTAAATTAGATCATGTGACAGGGCCTCAGGAGAGTCTATTTCAAATAAAAATTATTTTAAAAAAGCTGATCTTTTGTTGAGGGATGTAATAATAAGATAAACTCAAGTGACGTGAAAAAAGTAACTTCTGGTTAATACCAGTACTACTGTGAAATATCTGTTTTACATCATATTTAGCCCAAGTGTGAAATTCAAAGACGCCAACATTTAAAAAAATGACAGAAGTTTAATATAGTAAAATAAAATAACTTGATCCAAAATAAATCTCGGGTATATGGTTTCTTTCACACATCAGGTGTTGTAGAGCTACACACGCCACCAGCTTCTCTGTGAGATCTGGTGGTTTTCCAAAAGAAAGATTCTCACTTCTCCTTTTGATCTCCAAAGAAAAGAGAGGGTCTTTGTTACGAAGAAAATAAAATCTAATTAGAGATAATTTACCTTCCCATCCTGCCTTGTTGATATATGCAGCAGCTTTAATGATTTGATGAAAAGAAATGAAGATAGGCTGCTCTTCATCTGTAGACTGACAAAGTCAAAGCATGGATCAAAAGACTGCGACTGCGGTGCCGTAATCTGGACAACCGTGGCTTTGACGGTTTCTTGTCGGATAACTTTCAAAACAATGTGTCAAATTCCAACTTGCGTTTCTCTGACAGGGTTCATTTTTCTGATATGCAAATTAAGTTTTGTGAGTATTGATCTGAAAAGCAGACAATGTCAGGTTCAGACAAGCAAATTTGTAATTCTTTTGCAGTGGCAAAGCTGACAGGAATGATTGACAGGATCCAGTGCAGCCCCTGAATTGCTGAGAAACCACCAGCATACAGACATTGTGCATTTTAGTATGTACCTCTAGTAAACCACACTTGTAGGGGTCACCACACCGGATCTCTGTGTTCCACATATTGATTTGTGGGTTTTATGTTGGTGTGCGGTCTGGGGTTCAGTGTCTTGCCCAGTTTCACTTTGCTGGGATCTATCCAGTAAATAAATATAAAAGGCCCGGTGGTCGTTTCTGCCAACCTTTGCTGTGTACGTGCTCATTCGCATGAAAACATTAACAAACCAGACCTCACACACATCTGACATGACCTCACTCCCCACCTGTCAACTCCCGCCTCCCCAGTCGTCATTGGCAACAGCCACCCCAGCAGCCTTTGCAATGTCATTTGACTGATTAACAACAGACAGTGTGACACTGAGTGATTTATTGTGGTTATATCAGACAAATATGTCCTACGCTAATGTCCCAGCCACTCACAGACACAGCAGTTACTGTAACGTCAAACACTGGACCAGGGCTTGTTTAAAAAAAAAAAAAAAAATTGTTATTTGTAAAGCAGTTTTACTCCTCTCACCATTTTAGTTCCCTCTGCCTTCTCAGAACTAACGTTAAATAATTATAGAGTGTACTTTAATTCTGTTGCATGCTTGACTGTCTTTCTTAATCCGATTTGGCTGCTTGCTTGCTACTCACTGTTCTTATCCAATCAAGTGTATTAAAAGCTCACCCAACTACCCAACTGTAAATCCTCCTGGCGCTGCAATTAAATGAACTGCAAATGAGCTACAAACAGCAGCTTATCGCCCACTTTGCCTCTGAGCTCTTTTGATCGTGATAGTGTTCTTCCAATGGACTGCTTTGGCTTTATGTAATTAAGTCTTAAAATTAAGTTCAATCTAGCTGCTTTTGCCCACGTTAAACATCTACCTGTGGCAGGCCACCTTTTTTCAGAAATGAGCCGAGTGAATCTGCTATGACTTGCTCATGACTTGTTACAGGAAGTCACAGTAAACTGCTGCCCAGAAGGTGATGGGGACAGAGTAATTTGCAGCTGAAGAGCCAGTTATGTCCCGGAGGATTTTTCCAATGTAATCAGCTTGGAACTACCAGAGGCCAGCAACAAAACTCAAACGCTTAGGTAGTGGTGTGTCTGCCTGATGGTATACAGTCACATCAGGGAGTATTAAAACCAGATAAACTTTTATTTAGACACCAACTAGCTAACTAGCACTTAACAACAGCCTTACTGGAAACTCACACAGCAGCACTGCGGCAATGCTCAATCGCAGGTGATTCTAACGTACCTTCACCACAGGATGAACTACCAATCAAATTTCTTTCCTCTTGCTACATGCTGGCTGTGAAACCTTCCCGCCCCCATGCACGACTCGATGTTCACATTGTTGCAACGCCCCCACCACTACACTGAAAACTCACACTTCAGTTTGGCAACACATGACGTCACCCCGTTCAAAGTTAGTGGAAGGTGACATTAAGAATGCCACCTTCATGCAAGGGGGTTTAAGCTGATGCTCCAACCAGCAGCAGCCACACAATCAGCCCTGGTCAAAGGCTGCTTCGTGGCCCCCGACTGGCCCCCAACTAACGTCCGGTTTGAGCCCTGGCTGTTAGCTCGTTGGTGTACTTCACCCACCAGAATAAAATCGTTTTTAGCTGGCGGGTGAAGGTGGCTGATTCTGGCACATCGGTTGCTCTGACAACCAAAGGCTGGCTGTATCAGGTGAACCACCTTTGACCCCTAGATCCTTCCGGGCCAGCGTAAAGCCAATCACTGTGGTTTTTCAGTACAATTAATAGCATAACAAGCAACATTACCTAGATCATTTAAAATACTCTCTCATCTCTTAATTCACAGTTTGGATGTCAAGTACACCGAAAACGCTAAATACAAACTAGTTACCATTATAGACAGTTAGCCATTATATCAGCAGGTTATAAAATAGCTCTCACTCCAAAACCACACCCCTAATTACACATGTGTGGCTTCATATAAAACCATAAAATGAAATTAGTAGTCACAGATGTGAAACCAGAACCCTTTTTGTACAAGGCTGTAAATATATTAATTTCTACTATAAATTTGAATGTGCTAACATTGGGGCTGAACACAGATTAACCCACTTTTGGAGCAAGCCCCTAATGGCCATTTGATGAACTGCACCTCCACATCTGCATCACTTAAAGGATTCAAATGCAGCTCTTTTGGAAAGATCTGAGATAATCTCTGACATCTATGTGGTTTTGTAGCATGAACAATTATGTCAGTCAATTGACTTATTGTTGAATTTTATTTGAGGTTAATAAATCAGTTTTCTTTTTCAAGAATATACTCTTAATAGCTCCTAATAAATCTACCCACACTCAAACAAAGAAAAAAAGCCAATCACATGACCAGCAATAACAGCAAGTACTGAAAAAACCCTTTGTTTATGCTGCCATGATGTATTTGACAGTCTCATGTAAACAAACATGAATACGAACTACTTTACTCTCAATATGACTGACTGATGACAAAGTTTATGAGAACACCACTTCAGATTAACTGATCAGGAAATGCCATCTTCTCTGCCGGACTCTGAGATAAACCCAGCGTCTGGAAATTTGGAAGTCAGACATTTCAGCTCGGTATTTCACCTTTTTCTTCTTTCAGGAACTTTTCACCTGCAGTTGTGTCTGTACCCTCGGCCAGTACCACCATCCTCCCACAACCGGCTACCTGGGAGCTGCCTGGTGTGATCATCATCCTATTGCTGGCCACCGAATGCCTGTGGGCGCACGTGTGACATTTAAGGTCATTTATCATCCAGTCTTCTCTCCTACGATGTCCAAATCAGTAATGTTTCCATTTTTTTTTCTCAGACCCAACTCTTTTTCACAAAGCTCATGATGTCAGTGGTTTTACAGAACTAGAGCTACAGTTTCTGGATGCTCAGTGGACAAGAATAAAATGTTAAAAATGCGAGAGAAAAAGGATACGGGTAAAATGAATGACTCCATAATTTTTTGTGACACCCTCCATTTATTATTGTTAGCCGCGTGACAGAAGGCACTGATTGCTGACATTATCAGAGGTAGAGAAGCTAATGGTGCTTTACGTTGTCTGAATGTGGCCGATGCAGATTTTGGCAGTCACAAATGCCGTTAGGACTGGTCAGATGGATTTGAATGCAGATAGAAATGAAACTCAGAGAACTGCATACTAAGTGGGTGGGAGTAAAGGCAGATGATGTAGAAAAAAATGATTCACAAGAGGAAGGGAAACTGAAGTAAAAAGGGGAAGAGGAGGGTTAGTTTGAGGAGGAAGTCATGGAAAAAAGGGGGAAAAAACAATGAAGGGGGTTAAATTGAGATTATGGGAAAAAGCTGAAAATAAATCATTCCAACATCACCTAGGCAAGTGAGAATATGTTTTAAAAAAACTTGAAATTGCAATACCATATATGCAATTAACTAAACGAAAGAGCTAAAAAGAGATGAGGTGCAAATGAGAAACAACCTCAGACAAAGCAACTCAGTGTGCTGATTAACTGCCTAACTGAACAGCCAATATACCAGCGCCCTCAAATTATTTCAGCCAGCCATTAATATCCACTAATTACCGACTGTGCGCACAAAGCAGCACATTTATCGGCTGAAGGGAGCAGCAGCTGCACCGAGACTGGCCCACGCTGTTTCTGAAGGGCCATTTGTTCGCTGGGAGGGGGTTCATGTTTTGTTCCCAGCTAAAACTTTTATCCTGTCATTTTTGTCCCTGTTTCTGCCTCTTATATCTGAAGTAAACTAGTTGATCTAATGGAAGCCTGTGAATCTTGGCTCGTTTTTTTCTTTTAAGCTCCTGCCTTTTAAAACTGCCATTTATAGATACAAAGTGTTATTGGTGCACAGCTACAAATGAAAGGGCATCTTCTTCACCTAAGTTTGCAGTCAAATATATTAAAATATTGCAAAGCTCAACATGAGGAAAGTATAGTCAAATTGAAACAATAGAATTAAAATATCTCTAGTCCATGGTTGGAAATGACTACCAAAGGAGTTCCAATATGGATACTTTTATATAACATAATTTGCAGTAAAAACTCCTTGATTTAAAGTGTCACTAACACTTCTGCAGCCATCTTGGTTGTTTTGAATTGTGCTTATTAGACATTCTTATGTGAGTGATCACATAACGTCCACCCCCGCCCCTCTGCAACCGCTTCTGTACATTTTCTTTCTGGTGGAAAAGGCTGTCTAGACTGATTTCAAGGCAGAGATTTTTTTGCAAAGCGAATGGATACGACTGGCCAGGCTTTACATGGTTGGGAGCTTCGATGAATAGGAAAGGTCACAAAGGAACAAAGTAATATCAGAAGACCACAGTCAAGGTAAAATCTTCTGGGAAAAAAAAAAAAGAAGTTGTTTTTAAAATGCTGCTACACAAGGACAAACACTGCGACTATGTCCCTGGCCATTATTTATTTACAGAATCATCTGACACACAACATCACCAGCACACACAGATGCAGTTTTTCACTTCCTTAAAACGTCCATCCCCTTTGCTGCAGGGCATGTCACATATGGTTGGTTTATCGGCTTGTCTTTACAGAAAACAGCTGGCTCCTTCTGCTAAAAGGTCAGAGCATTGAACAGATCAAGCAGCAAGGGTACCTTTTAAACTTGTTTAGGTTTTTGCTAATATAAATATATTAAAGGAATATTCTGGAGTTAAAACAACGATATGTCCTTTGTTACACAGTTATTACATGAGGGACAAAATATTGCTGAAAAAACAATTTTAAGTCTTGATTTTTTTTTTCTTCATGGCAAAATCTTTGAACCACACAAGTAATTTTGGGTATGATTACTGTAGTAGATGCTCATATTTTCAAATTCCACACAGATACCACATTCCTGTCTAAACGCCACATTTTTAGCCCCAGCTTCATGATAACAACGGCGTTCTTTACATATGATACATAAAACAGTGTACTTGAAGCCCTTGTAACTCACACCAGTGGCATCCATGCATTTCAAACTGAAGTCAAACGCACGAGGACTCGGGCACGTGAGAGACGGTCACACTAAGAGAATTCTCGACACTGATAACGAGTACAAAGATGAAGTGACAGTAGACGAGAGCGAGAGTGCAATGTTGAGAGACGGAGACAACGAGATGGAGAGAACGACACTATTCAACGAGACTCCTGCGATTCCATTGGCCATTGTTGCCAGGCAACTGTTTGACCCTGATGCGGCTATTATGTAAGTGTGTATACACGCACACACACCTACAGGAACATAGAAAACTAAAATTAACTATGCCACAATGATAAGGCCACCAATGCCTCCACTGGGAAGAAAAATGTCATTAAAACTGATGATGTACACGGTGAGAGGTAGAAGGTGTGACAGAGCATATCTCAGCAGAGACTATTGATCCAATTAGGCTTAAAAAGACACCGTCTTCTTAGACACATCACTATCACTCTGTCTTATAATACTGTTCTCTTTTTTGGTGAGATATTATCTTTATAACTATTACCAAGAGAGACCTATATATGAGATGAACTCTACCTGAACAGAACAGATTTGAATGGTAATAAAATCTCCTTTTGGGTGGACTGTTGGTCAGGTTATAGTTTTTGTTGAGAATGGAAAAATAATTGTTGTCTGTCGTATTTTGTTCAGTGAGAACATTTATCAGCAGACTGGCCAGCCATACTCACTCACAAGAGAGAATTTCTCATACCCCTTCCATCCACACTTTACTCGTATTCCCACTGGTACAAGATGTACCGAACCAATCACAGCACAGCAGGGGAGAGCTTGATGCAATGACTCCATAGATGCATCTAGAACTTTAGATTAATATGATTTCTCTGATTGGTTATATGCCTGTAGCAGCAGCCATTTTTTGCTGCCCCAAATCCAAAGGAAACAGACTAATTCTTTGTACCGAAGAAGTCTTTATGTTCCGGGTCAAATTGACACATTTTAAAGTTTGAAGATCTAGGAAAAATAGTTTAAATGATTTTGTTCAGTATGAAACTTCTTCTACTAGTGTAATCAACATATAATTTCAGAGATCTTTTGGATAATTCAACATGCACCGTGTCAAATTGACCCGGGATCACCATTGCTGTTCCTGACAAAGCTCAATACCAGCCAATACACTTGATTTGATCCCAAGTAATAGCAATGCATGTTTCTGTTATCCAAGTTTAAAAACAAAATCTCCTTTAAGCTTTAACTGATAAGACTGGTGTTATGATGCTCACAATTTCTTACAAAGATGCTGCTCATCCAGCCTGAATTACCTGAATTCTTCCCACCTTTGTTGAAGATGCCAGCACTGAAATGTCGTGTGCTCTTTTAACTTTTCCTAATTTCTATTTCTGCAGGGGAGCTTTTTCTTTTTTATTGTTCACATATGACTGGGAAAAAAAATGTCTTAGATACTGATGCCAATACCAAAGTAAAGAAATTAATTTTTCTGCTCAATGCCAAGAAGATGTTTGATGGCACGCAGTGCAACACATGCCTAACCAAAAAAAAAAAAAAAAAAAGTATTAGACTCTTTCAATATTGACCCTATGAAAATTGTGGCGGTGAATTTTACTGCAGAGACATTTACATCCATTTGTATTTTCCCATTTCCTTGACATTTTGCCATTTTACAGACACTTGGGGGATCTGATCTTTGAGGAGAGGATGTTGCGAGGCCAACCAATTGAAATATGCATTTTCAAGGAGTATAAAACAAGATAATTAGAACATATTGTCTGCCTTGCCTCTGATCTCTGACGGAGCCTGAGGCTCAGCCACATAAAGACATGAAAGCTCACTTAGCAGAACATGGAGCTTCTACATAAAATCTATCTTTCCTGTGGGTGTTTGGAGGAGTCACCATGTTCCTTTGTTCATTCAAAGGGTCTGAAATAGCCTGTAAATAAGGGTTTATTTAATGGTTTTACTCAAAAGCTTGCATACTTTGTATTTTAATTTAATTTTTTTCCAGCCTAATTGTACCACTCTGCTGTTGAGTTCCTGGCTGAAAGTTAGTTTTACAGTGTCTAATTTCCTCTGTTTAGTTTAGCTACAGCTGTACAACCCTGCTTCCAAAGTGGCACTTAAAGGAGTTTTCTAAAATGAAACTAAAAATTAAATTTGAATTTGTTTGTAATCCATTCAGACCTTTAGTGCACAAGTAGGCCGCAAATAATTTTCGTCTCTTCTTGATTACCTTTATTGTATTTAGAAAATAAATACAAATATGAATACAATTCCAAGAACACACTTGAGAGAAAAACTTATTAATCGTCCCGATTTTACCAACTGGACGAGGCATTTTGGTGAAATTGATGGTATTGCCCAGATTTCTCATGCCCGAATTCATTTCTAAATCTTTTTTTTTTTTTTTTTTTTTGCGTCTTTAGATGAATTGGAACATTCACTTTATAGTGAGGCAGATGTGCAGTTATTCCTAAAGAAGCTCTCCAACTTCCCCGATCAAAGGGATTCGCTGCAGTCAAACATCCGTTATTGATACCGCCTCTGAAACATTAATGAACTCCCATTTTGAATTGCATCTAAAATGATGGGCTGCCAGCCCCAGTGGGCTTTTACAGAAACCTCTACTCCACACTGCTGGCTGTGGTTGGTGGTCTGCCTCTCTAAGCCACACAAGTCACTTCAGACTCTAATATTTTAAATCAATTAATTCTCTTATGGAGTTCTTTGGTGTGTTCTTTTGATCCAGCACACGCCCATGTCACAGCCACTGTCAAATTCACATCTCTCACATGTAAATACGTACTGCCATTATTGTAATTAGAAAGCAAATCACAGTCACTTTAATTGACCAGTGTAAAACAATATTTTCTGACAAACCAATCCACATCAACTCTCAATCCACAACATGTGGGTTGCTGAACTGATGTTAAATCCTGTTGACATATAGACTAAGAAATTTGAATGTGTATTTTTTTTTAATTTTCATCTGGGAAGTTAGGGAATAAAAGCAGAAACAGCCATCCAAAACAAACTGCATTCTCGGGGATTCATCTTCCACCATGCTCATGTAAAGGGTTAATTTTTTTTTACTCCTTTGAGGAACATTTTGGAGATAAAACGACTAAAAGTTTATTATGAGATGGTAAGGAGTCAAAACTTTTGTTCGGGTCCAAAACGGTGTGAATCAATTTTGAGTAAGAACAGAATAAACAAAATGGTAATTAGTGTTTGCAAATACCTACACCAAAATAGCGTGGACAGGGTCTCGACATACAAACTAATGCAATTTTAACTTTAACTCCATCCAGTCACTGCTATATTATCATAAATCTAAATCAGAGACCCTTAAATGCTGTCATCTTCTGGTAATTGTCAATCAACTTAAGTGAGATGCAATTATCAGAGCAGGATAAAATACCACCGATCAATCACAGAGTGTAAAAATAAGTTGAAAAGAAAGCATGCATCAGACAAATTACAAGCTGCAACTGACAAAAATTTCACATTGCATTGTGCAGATATTTTTGAAAATGTGGGGGCAAAAAAAGAAAAGATGACATTAATTGAGGGAAAATAAAAGAAAATAAAAAAAAAATTTAAAAATGTTTTGCACCCACAGTCTTTATTCATGTAGGACAGCATGCTGATTCAGTCGCTGTCGGGAAAACTGCTAACTTCAAGCTGGGGGAGCTACAATAACATGGAGCCATTTCACAGAGATTGACACAAACAACTGCTATGGTTACCTTGTCCTTTAAACTTCACAAGATTGACATAAAATTTAAAAAAAAGAAATGAAAACAAGAGGCAGGTGGGTTCTATGAGTGACAGATTAAAGAAGGGATAGAAGAGGAAAAGATGGCAAATTATTACAAAAAATAGCATTCGGAGCGTTACAGTAAACTTTGTCGATGAGTTGTGTTTTTACCCCTCCGGCCCCGATCAACATGGAATATCAATTATTTGATAGCCTTCATAAAACCTTCATGTTTCTGTCCTCTAAGGCTTATTAGGGACTGACGCAGCATCAGCATTTCTCATCAAACAGCCTTGAGCAGAAATTCAGTAACAGCCCACAACTTGCCTTGTACCCCTAAAAAACTTTGGATTTAATCTGTTAAAGTTACAATAAAGGATTTTTAATCCATGGAACATATCATGATTGCTCGAATACCCACATTTTTAGTAATCTATTTTCCTTTGGCTATCCATTAGCAGTCTGATATGTATATAAGTCCAAGACATTTGATTATTTATTTTGCCATCTTCTTTTTGTTTGTAAAGATATGTCCCTTCATGACCTCAAGAAATTCCCAAACACGGTTAGTCAAAGTTTTTTATTTTCTTTTAACCAAAGTTACCACAATGTTACCATTTCTTTTCAAAACTGAGATTTTAATATAGCTAGTTGTTATTTTGTCCCATCCTTCCTCAAGCATGTATTGCAACAGATTTTTATAAATTACTTCTCTGCATATTCCCTTTCGGGAACATCTCTGGACGGCAGCCGGGCCAATCCATTACCCTTTTTTCCTCAGCCAAGATTTTATAACGTGTGCAGAGAGTGGTTTTGCCTGATTTTGTTGACATCCATGGGAGAGGCTTTGCCTTGAAGCCAGCACATGCTTCTCTAAAATCCCAATGTAAACTATTGCTGCGATGACAGAAGTGAAAATTACACCACCTGTCCAAAACAACGTCACCACCAGGATTTAACTAGGCCAATAGTTCAGGTAGGTAGGAGCCTCCTAATGGATAATTACTGTTTAAGAATATGTTTTAAATGGCACTGAGTTATTCTGCCTGTTTCATTTCAGAGGACACATCCTGTGGTCATGTGGTGTTTATCTGTTTCAGAAGGATCAAATTATTGACTTACATCAAACAAAAGAAAAGTCTAAGGACACTGCTGAGACTACTGTTACTGGGTTAAAAACTGTCCAATGCATTATTAAAAAGTGAAAGGATAGTGGTTAATCCAGATCTTCCAGGCAGAAATGTGGTTGAAAAAAAAAATCTTGAATGATCGTGATCGGCAGTCGCTTAAATGTTTGGTGAAATCAAATCATAAGAGAAAAAAACAAAAACAAACGTAAAATCTCATGGCTGTGTGTAATAATAGGGTTAGGGTGAAAGTCAGAGGATTTTCACACACACAATGTGAAACTCAGAAGATTGATAAAGTATTTTTAAAGTGAACTGAGTTAGAATGTGAGCTGAATTGAGATATACTGAATAAAATGTAAGAAAATGTAATAAACTCATATGAAACATGTAAAGTCTTGGCTTCATGTAGTTTACAATAATACAAGTCAAAATCTAAGTGCAATTACTTCACTTTTTTCTTTATTTGAATTTCCTTATTGTTTTATTATCCATGTATAATTCCTCTGTTTTCTGCTCGATACAGCATCCTGGTGAGGGAATTTTAAGTCCCAGCTGATGGCGATGCTGCTTCAATGAGATCTGTTCAATATGTAGCAGAGTTCTACAAATAAGTGATCAATCTTTTTTTTTTAACTCCAAAGTGTCAAATATATACTTTTAAAATCTGATAACTGATATACCTTAACAAATTCTAACACTCATTATCTATAAAAACCTGTATAATCAGTTTGTATTCTTTAAACCAAGCGTGTCGTTTTTTGGATTACGCCTTGAAAAAAAAAGAATGTGATGCTTTTCCAGCACCAACTCGGCGAACGCATTTGCAAACCAGTAATTACAATCAACAGCAGCAAAACCAGACACTCGCACAACATTAATGCCATTGGGGGGTGGGGGATGGGGACAATTGAACGTAAAACTTTGAATGAAGAAAAAAGGTTTGTTCAAAGTCCTGATGCTGATGGCAATATTGTATTATTGGGGAAAAAAGGAACAGTAAAATTCCTCGGTGCTATCCAACTGCAAAATGGAGTCTTTTTTTTTTTTTTTCTTACACTTGTTATAGCCTCAAATGGATCTGAGACATCATGGTAATATGCCATGTCATAAACCATAATACAAAGTGTTGAAGTGTTTCCTGTCACTTTCCATCTTATCTAAATAAAGCCAATCATTACATTACAATGAGCCATGTAAATGGTGTAATGTTTATTTTGTGCCTGATGACCAGTTCAGAATGGTTAATGGTATGCTTATTTATGCGTGTGTGCATCTGTAGGAAGAAAAAAAAGAAAGATGTGTCTTTGATTTAAAAAATGCTACATCTGCACTTCTGTCTGAGTGCGGGGTGAAAGTACGTCTTTGATATGTTCTGCAGTCATTTTTGCATACCGAGAACAACATTCTCACTGTACTTCTGATGTTGTGCACTTGCTTTGCAAATAAGCAATCAAATCAAAAACTGTATTCCCACTGTGGTGAAAGCCAGCCAAAGACCACCAACTACCAGAATAATATGTGAAACAAACCAAAAACAGAAAAACCGACACTGACTAAGTCCTGAAAAACAATCCCCACTTTATCAAATGCAACTCTAGGGGTTTTTTTATTTTTACCACTGATGAATGAAATATGTTCAACAACATAAATATGCGAGCACGGGCGCTCTTTTAGCTGTGACATCTTGTTACCAAAACATAGTTAAATTAAACATGGGTTTCAAGTGCAGATGCAGACTTTCAGTTTAAAATCGAGGCAAGTCAAATAAAAAATGAAGGAGAATTTCAGCTTCCCCCAACTCATGGAGGGGCGGCTGTGGCTCTGGAGTTTGAGCATTCAAAGTGTCCTTTGGCAAAATAGAGAGCCCCACACTGCTCCTGATATATTCATCAGTGTTCAAGCGTGGGTATGATGGAGAAACAGCACTCCACGTACTAAACACCTCACTAGACTCAAATGTCAAGTGTGTCAATTTGGTTTGAGGTGGTCAAAAGGATCAATAAAAGCTGTGCATTTCCATTAAATATCCTTTCCAAGTGACAAAAAGTGGTGGGACACTTGACTTAAAAACTCTTCTTTGACTATCTCCTCATTTATGAAGTGGGTTAAAAGGCTTTGAGTAAATTAAAGTGGCACTAGCATTTTAAAGCTTCTTTTCTTTTAGAACATGAATAAATAATTCCAGGATCTCCTCCAACTTGGTGAAAATCTCTTCACGCTGAGTGAGTAGCACTCTTCAGGAGGTAGACCTTTTATTCTCCAAGTCTTGAAGATATCAAGAGAGGAAATACAGAGCAGTGGCAGTCGCTTGTCCATTTGAGCAAATGAAGATTGTCCTAAAAAAATAAATAGAAAAAAGATGTTCACAACAGGGAAAAATGGAAACAGGGAACAAGGATTCAAACTCCAAGGCCACATTTGTACTGTTCAAGGGAGTGAGTAATGTTTATTTATAAAACACTTTTCTCAGACATCAGTCGCAGAGTGCTTCGCAAATAAAATAGGCATATTAAAACATATAAGATACGATAAAATGCGTTACATTTTAACTGAGCCTATTCTGAGTTTTTTATTTCCATGTGACAGATTGGATATGAACGGTGGACATGTTGGTACTTCTTTTTGGTTTTGGAGGGAACTGTAAATCATTTCCCGCCAGGGCCACGTTGTTATGCAATGACATGTTTGGAAACATGCAACTATTTTCTTTTGGAAGCTGTTTTCAATGAGACATCCATACTGATGTGATTATTTGCATTCTTGCCGTTGATGCTAACTTCATAAATCGGTTTAATGGTTTATTTTAAGAAGTGCTATAAAAAGACTTATCGTTATCACCAGTGACACTGGTAAACAGATTTTCTTTGGAAGAATATTTCTAACGTGATGCAAAATACCAAGCCGAATTTGACACAGATGCAGGAATCTCTGACCCCCCCTGGTTTGGGCTCACTTCCTGCTGAAAACATCTGGAACTGCTTCGTTAACATGTCTCTGCAGCATTAGTTGTGACAATAGCTGAGGTCGTACAGTCGCGAGCTTTATGCTGTTAATGCCGGTTCCCGGATATTCTGCTCAACTTGTGCCCACATCCTTCTTCTACTTCAGTAATTAATATGGCAGATGTTTCTTATTTCAGCATTATTCTGGTGGAGCTGACTCCTTCAGTCTTTTCTAATAGTTGTGTGCCTGGATATAGCCCTTTAAAATGCCTCAGAACCAAAAAATCAGACAATAATATGCTTCATAATAGCACTGATTCCTGACTGAGGCCAGTAGTCCATCAATACCTGCTGCCCGTTTTAATATGCCCTCAAAAATACTTTTATGACTTTATCAAAGACCTGTTTTTCTCCTTAATGGCGATTATCTCTGACTGGGCTGTTTAACCCTATCATGCCATATTATCTCTTCATACATGAATTTCTGAGACCTTTGAACTATAATCAAAAAAAACAAAACAAAATAAAACAAACAAAAAAGACAGAGTAAAAAAAGTTTTATATAAACAAAAAAAAAAAGAATATATATATATATATATATATATATATATATATATATATATACACACACACACACACACACACACACACTGGACAAAAAATACATAAGCATGACTAATTTATTCTAATACTAATTTAATCATGATGGGGAAATAATTATTTAGAATTTGTTAAATCCAAAATTGGAAGTATTTTTGATTTTAATATATAATCCACACCTGAAAAAAAAAAAAAGATAAAAAAATAAATAAAATAAAAATTAAAAAATAAAGGATCTTTTTTGGGAGTTTTTTCATATGTCAGGCATGGAAGAGTTAAAATTAAATTAGACCGCAGCCATGACATATGATTTTGATTAAATCTCTGCTTGTTTTGCATCACTATAAGAGCTACTTGTTAAATGAAACGAATGGCTGAAAAAAAGGAGTGTCTCACTTTCTCTCTGGATTAATTGTGTGGCGCACAAGTGGTCATGGTTCCACATACGTGCCTGTCACAAATTAAATTAGCAGCAGTGATACATTCAGGAGGTTTTTTAATGATAAAATAAAATGCATATCTTTTACAGAGAAGACCCCCTCTATTGTCAATTTCCTGAACTCACTGACGGTCACATGTGGGAAGACTTTCTCTCCATTTAGCCCAGTGAATGACAGCTGGGTTTAATAATCCATAAAAAATGATGGAATGTGCCATAAAAGTTAAAGAATAAGACTATTACCAATCAAAAACAGATTTAAAAGGGGTTTTAAAAATAGTTTTCTCAGGAAGCAACAACAGATTTATTAGAAAAGAACCACACACAAAAAATCTAACAGCAAAGCACTTAAGTCCTTTTTCAGAATGACATTGCGCCTTGACTGCTGTCACGTCTTTTACACCTGTAACTTTGTGCACTGAGAACCACCTGCAGCAGGCTAACAAGGGCAATTATTTGCCAATTTTATGGTGACTCAGAAAAAGCTTGAATTCAGGCAGCTGGACTTCCCTTTTCCCAGATCTTGTTTCAAGTTTCAACCAGAAAGCTTTTTCAATTCAAGGGGAGTTTCAAATTTAATAGTTGCTGAAGTGAGATGAAAATCAATGACCCTCCCGTGGGTCATTCAGGTGTTTCATCTACTGACAGTTAGTTACCTGGTTACAACCACATGAAAGGTGTGAACTGCTGTGAAACCGTCTCGGTGGGAGATTCAAGGCTCCACTGAAGGAGTTGGAAAAGTGAAACCCATCAAACCTTCTCGGTTAATTTTAGAAAGAGAAGACAGAGGGGCTCAGAGAGAAGTAAAAGAAACAATCTATGTAAAACTGGAAAAAACAAAACATCAGTTTATAAGCTTAAAACTCCCCACTGGTCAGTGGTCCTGTTTCCCATTACACTTTTTAGCAAAAGAAAAGCGAAACTCTGAATTTGCGAGAAAAAAAAGTTGGTGTTTCGATTGAAATGTGTTTTTGTTTGAGTGTAAATATCCTCGTTTTCTCGACATAACTCTGAAATTTCTCTTCAAAACAATGAAAAAGAAGATGATCATTCAAATGATTATTCAGAGGCAAAGCTCTTATGTTTTTGGGATATTTTGAATTTTTTTTTCTTCTTCTTCAGTTAGAGGCGTTTCCATATGTTTTCCTTTGTGATGTTTGCGTTTTGTCTGGAATGGACTGGCGACCTGTCCAGGGTGTACCCCTGCCTCTCACCTGTGATGGGCTGGGATAGGCTCCAGCAGACCCCC
>JAOWBL010063244.1:7301-21722 GCA_028564865.1 Zenarchopterus dispar
CAAATGTTTTATATGAAGTGTGAGATTGTACTTTCTATAAAGACTTAATAATTAAGTATGTTAAACTTCTAACATTAGGTCCAGTTCGGGTTGGATTTTAAGAAACTCAGGGTTTCTGATAATGTCCTTACATGAAGTAGATTTTGATCATATAAAGAAGCATTTCAGAGAATTTAGACATATTGTCAGGGGGAAAACAAACTATAAGTCTGTTTTGTTATACTTACTGAATACAGAAAAACTATTGGGCAATATGTAAAAAAGAAGGAGGAAACAACTTCACCTATATCCACCCCCTTGCTGTCCCTGGTGTTTTTACAGCCCACCAGCCTTCACTGAGATGAAGATTAGACATTTGTTGTCTGCTGGAGTGTAAAATTGATTAATATGAACAACTAAGAATAAAGCAGAGAGTGTCTAAAGAAAATAATGACTATTTATTTGAATATGCTAGGTGTCTATAAGGGGATTAGAAAGTAAGCTGCAACTTGTGATCAGCATGAAATAATGAAGCCAATTAACTATTTTTGACATAACCATGGTGTCAGTCGTCTGCGTTCTGAGCTGCATATAGGTAAAATTTGATATATTGATATAACATCAGATTTACCAGTGGGCAGCTTGGTGGCTTAGTGGTTAGCAGTGTTGCCTCACAGCAAGAAGGTTCCTGGTTCCACTCCTGGCATGAGTCTTTCTGTGTGGAGTTTGCTTGTTCTCCCCATGCTTGTGTGGGTTTTGTCCAGGTACTCCGGGTTCCTCCCACAGTCCGTGGGAGAAGCTCTAAATTGCCCGTAGGCGTGAGTGTGAGTGTGCATGGTTGTTCATCTGTATATGTGGCCCTGCATAATGGACCGGCGACCTATCCAGGGTGTACCCCCGCCTCTCCCCTGCTATAGATAGAATCTCGGCTGAGATTGGCTCCAGCAGACCCCCATGACCCAGTAATTGGATTTCACGGGTATAGGAAGTGGATGGATGGATCAGTTATATCAAATGTCAAGAGCACAATTGAACATGCTTATAAGCTATTTATATTATAAGTACTAGGTACTAAGTACTTCATTGTAGAATTACCATGAAAGAAAAAAAAACAGCTACTGACGGAGATCAGGCTACTGTACAAGCTTTTCTTTCTGGTTTGCAGTAAGGCTTTTACAGTCTCATGAGTAATTCTGTTCTTGAAATAGATTTCTACTCGCTTGAATCAATTGAACTTATGACAGTTTGGGAGCAAAGACTAATGGATGCATTTACCATGTCATGGTTTGCGTCCTCTGCAACTTATTCTTCAAAAGGTGCCACAAATGTGGATTTCCTTGATGATGTATTTAAACTGAAAGATTTCATGGAAAATATAAATGATTCTTTTAGTAATTATACTTGGGTACTTTGTGAGATGATTAAAAACAACTCAGAAAAATTTCAAACGTTCACACTGAAAAATCTCATCACAAATGACAGATTTTTTTACATGAAAAATGTAGTAATATTTTTTTTTTTTGATGCCACACCTGACAGATGCCATGTACCCTAACACACAAAGTTGTCACTGAAACTTGACACTTTGAACCCCAAAAACTATCAAGAGTCAGCCTGATTCAAGGGAGCATAAATCCACATGGAGAGAACTACTCGAGAGGACACACTCGTTACTGGAGTGGCCAAGAAAAACTAGTTGTACATGTAGAGTGACCTCTTACACAAATGGACAAGTTCTGGAGGTGCAAAAACAAGATCATGGCTGTTTCATGCCCATGCGCTGGTTAAATATGCAACTGCAAGCGATGAATGTGTCCTCTAGAATAATATAATTACCTCACGTGTTTTATTACCCTATTGGTATTTGGTATAAAATGACTATAATAGTATACTATAGCTATATAGCATTTTTTTAAAACAATTTTAAAGTGCTAAATTTTAAAGTGCTTAACATGGTAGCAGAGAATAAAATGCACCAACTTGGACCACCACAAGAAATGATATAAACCAAATAAATTCTTGGACTGAATTCCTTTCAAAGAAGTTGTCGTCTATATAAAACAACTCCCAACAAGTTAAAATGTGCTACCCCAAAAGAAAGGGGCCAAAGGTGGACAGAACTAGCAGCAGTAGAATGTGTTAAAAGATTAGATAACTAAGATAAATATTCGTTACTCCAAGATTTCTAGCAGTTTGTTACTGAAAATTACATGATAGTTTCAGACGTGATTAGAAAGATTTGATAACGCAAACCTTCTTTCATCAAATCGCACAAGTGGGTTTTTAGCAGGAATAGCATGCAAATAATCATTAAGAGTTAGTAGACTTGTTTTTTTTTAGTCATTTTAAGGTTTTTGTTCTCCAGGTAGTTTGATAAAATTAAAGGTACATGTGACTGTTTTTGTCTCTTGTGTTGTTTTAGGATACTCCAAATAATCAGCAAGGAGAAGAAGCCAAACAAAGGTAATATGTGCAATTAAAAACTGTATAAAGGTACTGGCTGAACTTTAGATACATGCAGTCCTGTTACCAAATTATAGAAAAGTTTTGATAATGAACAATTAAATAGATTTTAGAGAGTACCACCTGTAAATACACTGTCTGTCCAAAGAAAAGTTAGATAGGAGCTTTCCATTGGATACTTACTGCATGGATGATTATGTTTCACCTGGCAACAAGTAATTTAATCCTAACTGATGCAGCATGTAGCTTCTTGTTTCTCAAACAACCATGTGGCACGACACATCCTGTGGTTATGAAAAAGATGTTAATCTCTTTCAGAAGGGTCAAATTACTGGCATGCATCAAGCAAAAAAAACAAACAAACAAACAAAAAAACTATGATCTAAGGAGATTGCTGAAACTATTGAAATTGGGTCAACTGAATTGTCTGACATTCAAAAGTGGAAGGATGATGGAGAATCATATATATGTATAATCCGCCCATCATGCCTACCGTACAAGCCTATGGGGGCAATGCTGTGATCTGGAATTGGTCCAGTTGATGAGGTCCTGGTTCAGCAGCATTATGCATACAAAGAATGAGGTCAGGTGACTACAAGATTATTCCATCAGTTTAAGACATTTAAAATAGAAGGACAGTAGGACTGAATAACAAGATTACTTCATCAATGGATTATTTTCTTCCCTGATGGCACAGGTATATTCACAGATGAAAATACCAGTATTCATACGGCTCATATTGTGAAAGAGTGATTCAGGGCGCATGAGACGTAATTTTAACACACGGATTGGCCACCATAAAATCCAGACCTTAGCTACTTTGAGAATCTTTGAGATGTGCTGGAGAAAAAACGTGCAATGGACCGACTCTCCCATCATCAATATAAAATCTCGGCGAAAAATGAATGCAACGTTGGATGGAAATAAATGTTATGACATTACAGAAGCTCATCAGAACAGTCCCACAGTGAATGCGTACTCTAATCAAAGCAAAGGCAATCCAACAAAATATTACTTTGACTTTACTTTACTTTACTTTGACAGGCAGTGTATATTAGTGCATCTATGGAACTATGTTTGTGCTCTGTTGTTGACTCTAAAATCATTATATCTTTCTCTTTTTTCCCTTCTGGCCTCAGTAAAAACAATGTTGTTATTCTTATTTTTTATTCACAGAGAAACAGAAATGAGGAACACAATATTGGCTCAAGTTCTAGATCAGTCTGCCCGTGCAAGATGTCAGTGAACTCTCATACATATTTTACAAATGAACTTTATGTCTTATTGAGATCGTCTTTTTGACATATATGATTATCTCTTTTTATTTTTTCAGTGAGTAATCTTGCATTGGTGAAACCGGAGAAGGCAAATGCAGTTGAAAACTATCTTATTCAAATGGCTCGTTTTGGACAGTTAGGAGGAAAGGTAAAGAAGAAAACAATAATAACCTGCCAGGGACTTGAAGGGTGATGAGATGTTGTGATTTTTCCACATGCCAACAATCAACAGAGTTTTCTTTTTTTGTTAGATTTCAGAATCGGGCTTAATTGAGATCCTAGAAAAAGTCAGTCAGAAAACAGAGAAAAAAACGACCGTCACAGTAAGTTCCAGTGAAATGTCTAACATGATTGATTCATTGTCACTCTTGTTTGTTTGTTTTTATTTTATTTTTATTTTTTAATTATTTTTTTTGTTTTGGTTATACACCTCTAACACTCACTGCTTGGTTGACAGTTCAACAGACGGAGGGTAATGGACTCGGATGATGAGGACGACTACTAACGTTTAACAGAAGCCCTGGAGTGAGCCAAGAGTTCAGGAATTTATACACTTTTCTGGGACTCTGAAAGGATCTTTGCCTGGTGTGTCATTCTTGTCAAAATACTGGTATACCACACTAGCTTCTATGTGTCTCTTGAACTGACACTTTTGAGACAGAAGAACAAGGACATTAGATTGATATTTTGATGTGTGGAGATAGAAAACGTACTGTCCAAGAAAGATTTTTTTTTTTTTTTTTAATTTTGCAATCTGTTACTCAAATTGCTACAAACCTGAACAGTTTGATGTGTTTTTCTTAGCTGATGGCACTGTTTGACTCCTAATTTTTCACAAGTTTTTTTTCCATAAGTATTAAGATCTGATCTCAAAAAACATAAAAAGCAAGACAAACATAAAATATGCTGCTGAGGTTGTATTTTATCAGGACTGTTATGTGCACACAATACATTGTTTTTCTTTAGTCAAAAGATGAACATCTCATGAGTTTGGGGTGATGTTCTCATCATTCTTAGATTTTTTTTCCACCAAAGCTTACATTAAATGTAAGAAGAAAAAAAAGCCTTAAATCCTTGCTTTTCCAGTGAACCATTTCAATCGTATGATTGAGTATTCAACCTTTTCCAAATGTTTCATGTGTGATATTATGCAAATGTACTGTGTTTTGCCCAGAACACTTTGCAGCAAGAAGACATACAGCAACCTCACCATCATAGGAAAAAAGGAGTTATGGGTTTATGTTTGGATGACCGACTACATTTTCTTGAAAGAATAAGTCCAGATTTTGAATTTAATTTCAGAGGCTAGAGTTGACACATTGCCAAATGTATCCAAGTACTTTGGAAATAAAAATTATGGAGGAGAAATGTGCCTATGTTTTCCCTTTTTTTAATAAAATCTCTTAAGTAATTCTCTGTCATCTCCAGTAAAGTCTGAGTGAATAACTCTATTACAACATACATTATATAATGATGAGCTTCATAACTAAAATGATGGAATTTGCTTGTGTGAAAGAAACATTTTACAAGCAAATGGGCAAGTAGTTGATTGAACATTTGCCACATTACTGGTTGAGAAACAAACTTTTGAGTTAAAGATGATGTTAAAGGCCTGTATTTAATGATTTGTGGACATAAAAGTATGTACAACTGCTCAATATGTATCTTTAGTATCAGATGTAATAGTCATGATATGACCAATGTCCATCTAGGCTCAGAATAATGATGTGTATACAGTTTATGTGTGTTTGCCAAGTTCATGGAAGTTTCTGAAGTAATCATATTTGCATCAAATATAATTATCAAATTAATGAACTACGTCTAAAAAGCAATAGGGTGAATTAAGTCGTATTTGTATTATCATTATCACCTGAGGAAGCTATACTGTACATTTAGGGGAAAGGAGTTACATTAAATTTGAGTCTTATACTCTTATACTTGTCTTTTTGCAGCTTTTAATTAACAACTGCAGTGTTTAACAAACTTTTTTTTCCCTGGTCAAAGATAAGCAGTCACTTTTTACTTTGAAGACTTGGATTTGTGGGTTGGTGTCTGTCCTTGCTCCACTTTGGCACGAGCGTGGTCAGATTAATTCTCATTGGCTTCTCAGAATACGTCGTCAAAATCTCTCAGGTTTGATTGGTGGAGGGAAAGGCCACATGTTCGTCACCAGCCAATCAGATGACTCCAATAGGACGCTCAATAGTAAGGTTGACTAGCTACATTGAAATTGCTAAGCACGAGAAGCTCGTCACAGATTAAAGTTTGCAGGCTGCATTTCATAGCGTAAATAACGATATTTAGACAGAGGTATGCCTGGAGATAAAATGGAAAAGCCTTATTTAGTCACATGCACAGCACCTGTGAATATAGCTGTCATTAAATACTGTGAGTATGGACTTCTGTCTACGTTAGTTGTGTAGCTCAGTTTGTATTAGGACAGTTTATTGTATTAGACATTACCTGTTCATGTTGACTGTTTAACAAAAAATTACTGTAAAATGTAATAAATTGTTTCAGGTTAATGTCTTAGTAGTACACTGTGTGTAACAGCTTCTTCCTTTTCAGGGGGAAAGAGAAATGAAGAATTAATTCTCCCCACCAACTCATCTTTGAGCGTCACATTGCATCAAGATCAGGTATTCAAGTAAATATACCAAGAAATGTAGAAAAACGGTCACCTGGTCAGTGATATACACACACACGTGTGTGTGTATATATATATGTGTGTGTGTGTATATATATACTTTTGTACTTTGGTCTGTTTTGCTTATTGGAAAAAAAGTCAGTCTGAATTAAGTATAAGGTGTTATGTACTGTTGTTTAAACCAAAGGCATACTCTGAAATGCCATTTAGATGATAATGTGTCATAAATATGAAAAGTACAGCATCTTTACATTTCATCAATGGGTTACATATGTGATGCTATGTCCTGAGCACTTATCTTGTGGTACAGCTTCAAATTTGACATCATAGTGGCCATAAGACTAGTACAGTTCGATTAGTAACCTGTTTTGCATTATTTATTCTGTTTAGTTGAAAACAACCACAACAGTTGCAACGAGCAAATCATTTCAGGAGGATCGACTATGGCTCAATGGCAAAGAGGAGGACATAACCCACCCCAGATTACAATCCTGTCTGCGAGAGAGTGAGTAGTATCAAATTTATATCCTCATGAAAGCTTAAGTTAGGACACATATATAAAGTCAGACAAAGAGAAGGCCACAATTTTTTCTTCTCTCTTCTCTAATGTATTTAGTTCGGCGATTGGCACGTAAGCGCCGTAATGATGGAGACTCAGATTCATCTGATTCCACTGGTTTGTCTCAAAAAGTTCATATTTGCTCTGTTAACAACTTCCCCACCGCTGCTGGACTGGCCTCCTCAGCAGCTGGATTTGCTTGTCTAGGTGAGAGCTATGCCACATGGCTTCCAGTGAATTAATGAGAGCAAATTACAAATTGTATTTATGTAAGAAAAGTTCAAACTACATCACATTGCCAGTTCTTCATTGAGAATGGTATTATTTTTGTGTCATTTCAATTAGGAGGAGAAAAACAGTAGATGTGTAATAACTGCTGTCTTTTTGTGCTGTTGCGCTTTTGTTTTCAGTTTACAGTCTAGCTCGGGTGTTTGGTGTTGAAGGAGAGTTATCTGCAATTGCTCGTCAAGGTTCTGGCAGTGCCTGCCGAAGCATTTATGGTGGGTTCGTTCAGTGGATAATGGGAAGCAAAGATGATGGGAATGACAGTTTGGCCCAGCAGGTGGCGCCAGAGACTCATTGGCCTGAGCTCAGAATCTTTGTACTTGTGGTAGGTCAGTCTCCCAGAGAGAGAAAAATTGTGACAAAATGAAAATCCATTCAATCATGGCTGTTAATGTAAAGAAAATGACCAGATTACTACAAAAAAATTTTAAATTTCACACAAAATGGTTGACAATATGATGCACTTTTTCCCAGGCAAGTGCTGAGCGGAAGCCAGTTGGCAGCACCTCTGGGATGCAAACAAGTGTAGAAACAAGCGGTCTATTAAAGGTACTTTATTTACTGTCATTTCTGTGTTTCAGCATATTAATACTGCCGTCAGTGTTTTGAAGAATAATGTGTGTGTGTGTGTGTGTGTATGTGTGTGTGTGTGTGTGTGTGTATATATATATATATATATATATATATATATATATATATATATATATATAAAAACATTACTCCCGCACATTTAAAAAGTTGTTAAGACAAGCGATCATTTCTGCTCGTGTTTAGCACCGTGCTGACTCTGTTGTACCAAGCCGGATGGTAGACATGATTGAAGCAGTGCGAAGAAAAGACTTCTCAGCATTTGCTGAACTGACCATGAAGGACAGCAACCAGTTCCATGCCACCTGCCTGGACACGTACCCTCCCATCTTTTACCTCAACAGTGTCTCTCAGCAGGTCATCCACTTGGTGCATCGTTATAACAAGTTTTACGGGGAGACAAGGGTGAGCAGCTCTACAGATCTGAGCAGAGAAACACTTTGATTTGGATGTGTTTAGCTGTTCTGTTAAAAAGTGGTAATTTATTTCGACAGCTTCTCTTACATAGTTATATTTGTGGTTATGAAACCATAAACACTCTGACAGAAAGAGAAATCAAATGATATTTTCTGATGGATTAAAATGATGAAATGCAAAAAAAAAAAAAAACTTTCAAAACTTGTAAAAACAAGAGAGAAAAACTGTAAAAGTATCTAGTTATATCACTCAAACAGAATATGTTTTTAAGTCAACTCTTCTTAAATATGACTCAATAAGCCTCTTGATTATATATGATTGCTGTTAGCCGTGTCTCCTTTTTTCTCAGTATACATTTGACTCATTTAATGCTGTTGTATTTCTCAGTTTGTGTAATGAAGATGTGAAACCTGTGAGGTGGTTTTTAAAAGAAGGAACAGGAAAGTGCCTCTCCTTTTGGCTGTCATGGCCCGTTTGCTCTCTTCTAGGTGGCCTACAGTTTTGATGCAGGGCCCAATGCCGTGATCTTCACTCTCCAGCAGTATGCTGCAGAGTTTGTGCGGGTGATTCAGCATTTCTTCCCTTCAGACACTAATGGAGAAGAGTAGGTTGACAGATACCAGATTTACTTAACTGTTATTATTAGAGTTCTGCTAATTTTGCCATAGAAAGTAAATGATTCACCTGAAATATTAAGGTATAATACACACATAGATGCAGTTTACATACAGTAGATATAGAGATTATTCAGCTTTCATCACTTATTTTTGAATGGCTTGTGACCTAAGGTCACAAGCCATTGTTCTGATAAGGTCAGTCCCAAAACCTTCATTAGACACTGACTTTTGTTTTGATAAAGCAAGGGCAAAAAACAAACAATGACAAAAAAAATCACTTCATAATTTGAATTGTAACTGAAGTGCTGTTGACTGAGTCAAGTTAAAGTTTCAGATTCTGTGAAGAGTCTTAGTACAGTTCGTCATCTTGGAAAAGTCAGATGTGACTATACCTTCAAAAGAACTTTGAAGGAAAGTAACTATACCTTCAAAAGAACTTTGAAGGTATAGTTCCTTTTTTTTTTTTCAAACAGAAACCCCTGTGATTTGCATTTCTAAACAGTGTTCCACCGTTTAAAAAAAAAATCTTGGTTCCACATGACAGTCAGATCTGAACAACAGCAGTAATATTGTTAATAATGGTTGTGCACTAAACCCAGGTCAATAAACAAGTAACACAGAAACGTTTGCTGCGACCAGCTCGAAGTTTTATTACTGGAGAGCAAATGTACGGCCCCGATTGACAAATCTAAAAATTATGTTGTTCTGTGGTTCACAAAAAAGATTTGGTGTTCAAAACAAAAGTAAACATGCTCTCTTTAAGCCAAAATAAAGTTTGACATCAAAAGCCATGAGCAGAGAACAAAGAGATCACTGACAGGACAGCCAAATGAGCGTAACCGCAGAAGTCAGGCCAAAAAGGGACATGGAGGTCATACTATTAGAAGTCTTCTTTATTTATCTGTCTTACAGTAATGGAGACTACTTACAGTATCTACTAATTCACGTCATGGATTGAGTCAAAGTGCTCCCTTGACTCCCTAAACTAGGCTGCTACAAACACTTCTAAGAAAAGAGCAGTAGTGACCAAAGCCTCTGACATTTCATTAAACCCACAGGAAATTGTTCAACTTGTGGAAAAATAATGCAATATGTCTGCTTTAATGATAGCAGAGCTAGAGAGAAGTTGCTCTTGTGCAAAAGAACATAACATCAGTCTTTTCAGAGTAAACAGTGAGTTTAGACTGAGCTGTTTATATCTGCAACACAGAGAGCACATAAACTAATCAGGTGGAAGTATTTTCTGAGTCAACTGGATAAAAAAAAATTACAGAGTGATAAATAGGTACCTTGAGTACATAAAAATAGTTGAATTGCATTCTAGTTTACCAAGGCGTGTTTGCGTTAAGTTACTGGAGTTGTGTCACTGAGTGCTTCCTCCTTCTCTGCAGTTTTATTAAAGGTCTTCCAGTCAAGCGTGCCATCCTCTCTGAAGAGCTCACACAGGGCATTGGTCTTGAGCCCATGCCAAAGGGAATAAAGTACATAATTAGCACGGAGGTACACAAATACTCAATAGAAGTCAACAAACCCATTGACACAGCGGGTTAGTCATTTTTTTTTCTTTTTCTGTCATATATTAAAGGCGGGACCAGGCCCTCGTGTTGTGGAGGATCCCAGTCAACACTTGCTGTCATCTGACGGGTTACCCAAGAAAACGGTGTGAAGCCCCACTTCCCTGCAGAGACAGACCCTACCAAGCAGTGATGATGCCAATTCAGTAGATAATGAAATCTGGAGTAGTCGTCTAGCACTGGTTTTTAATAAATCACAGCAGTACCAGGTGGCATACCACGCTTCATTTGGTAAATGTTACCGCTGTGTCCCCTCATCTTACTTTTTACTAAAGTATGTTTTTACATAGCTTTATGTTTTTAAGGAAATTGATTTTCTTTTTAATTTGATTAAAAAAGAAACCTTACTAACATAATTTATTTTGTTGAGATCTGAATTAAAGTATATTTTAATCAAGAATTGTGTTTGCTTGTGTTTTGTTGTTTCAGTCTTTTATTAAAAATGAAAGAAAAACAATATGTGACTGGATTTATACTGCATTTATTATGCTAAAATTCACAGACTGTCATTAAAAATGTATTTAACGGTGCCATTTAAGGCATTTTTAAAGCGTTTAACTTGTACAGGAGCCTATAGTGGTCAATAGTGTTGTGACCGCGCTCCTGTGACGTACCTGTCAGGTAAGTCGGAGGAGTCCACACCTGTGGTTCACCGTCATCCCGGTAGTCCCGCATTTTTTTCGGAAATGACGACGGTAAAAGGGGCTGGCTGAGGCGAGCCCTGCCTCCCGGCCAGCTCCTACATCTGTGACTGCACCTCACACTCATCACGTAAACACATTTCCTTCCTGGTGGGGGCTGAAATCGGCGGAGAGTTTCAGCGGACTGTTGAGGTGACGCGATGGGGAAGATCGAGTGGGCGATGTGGGCCAATGAGCAGGCTCTGGCCGCGGGGCTTAGTGAGTAAAAAACTTTGTCAAGACTTTAAATTATGTTTTTAAAAAAAGAATTTATTTGAAAATCATGTTAACTCAAATCTAAGTTTTTCTTTGGAAAGTCTACTTTATTTTCTCAGTTTGTCAGTTTCTTACAATATCAGGTTACATTAATGTGCAGGTTAACACTGGCTTTCCTTATAGTTGGACATCACAGAAGTTGCATTGTTTTAATTTTATCTTCCTGTTTCCTGCTTTCAGTTCTCCTCACAGGAGGAATTGTTGGGGTTGCTGGGCAGTTCAGGGGTTGGCAGTTCGCTGCTTATGCAGTGTATCCTTTCCACCTGACATAAACCAAAACATCCATAACTGAAGAAAAGACATGCCCTTATATATATATATATATATATATATATATATATATATATATATATATAATCTGTGATTAGTTAGTGAGGTCTTATATTACATCATGAAGTAAAACAGCATGAGAAGTATAAATGGCAAACATAAATGTTCTGATTTGATTACAATCGGTAAGTAAATTGGAGCTGGATTAATTATACTCGATGTGTCGTGACAATTTTATTTACAGTTGCATGTAATTTCTAAACTGCTTTGGTTAAATACATTTGCAAAATAAATGTAAACTTTCAGCCTTGACTCGTTGATACCAAGTGCTGCTGGAGTGTTTGTGTGTCTGCTTGAGTATCCCAGAAGCAAAAGGGCCAAAGGCACAAGTGTGGAAAGAACGTAAGCAATGCTAATTGTGCTTGTGTTTAACTATCAAAGTTTATTTCTTACCACTGTAACGTTCTCTCTCTGTTTCTCTCTCAGGGGACAGTACTGCTTCACAGTGTGCGTAAAAGCCTTTGGACCGTTGACAAGGAACTACTATGTCAGGGCATTTTTACATGCTGCGTGAGTTCATTTGGCAGTTTAAAAAAAAAAAAAAAAAAAGAAAACTCTACCTAAACATCTGAGACAGAAAAAAGAAAGGAGGAATGAGTTCATTCTTATCCACCTTCATTTGTTGAACAACATTCCTCTTTTTCACAACCAGTCTTTCAAACAAAAGGCTTGCATCATTGCAGCCTCATGGCTTATAATCCTTTTGTTTTCTATTTTTTTTCCTTTCTGTCTTAGAATTTGTGTACCTGGAGGTTTCATGCTTGCTACTGTCCTGGGATGTGTCTGCCTTGGCATCGCCAGTCTCATCTATCTTGCAGTAAGTTGGTAGCTTTTACTGCATTTTATCCAATCCAGGCAGTTAATTATTGTGAACTTTGATAATTTAGATAACTGAGAGGGAAAGATGCCAGTTCATGGAAACGAGGAAATAGCAACAAGGAAGAAAGTGGTTCATACTGGTACCTCTGTTGAGACATGGGCCTATTGTTATGAAACCTGACCAGTTAGAGGCGTGGTTGAACTCTTGAGGAGCTCTAAATGTGGAAACCAAGATTATAATGTTTCCTGGATGTGACATTGATCTGATAAACAAGCTTGCAGCACAATTGTCCTCTTTTTCTTTTTTTTTCTCATTGCAAGCTTCACCTATGCTTCACTTGGTCTTACAGCTACCAGTTTCTGACATGATCTTGCTTTTCAGGCAGCTATCCGAGGCGAACACTGGGAGCCCATTCTTCCACAGAAAGAAGTTCGAAAGCCCATCCCACAGAGCATCAAGAATCCTCCTCAGAATCCACCGCCAAGGCCTCCTGCAGAGATGCGCAGGAAACAAGCAAAGGACCTAGAGGGAGCAGCCTATGACAATCCTATGTCCGTCACTGCTGATGAGTAGTCACCCCACTGGTCCACTGAATCCTTTCGTCTCGAAGCCAGTCATCGTAGGACGTCACCAGAGGCTGTGACAATGAATGAATGAACAAAGCATTTTTAGAGGATTAGTGAAGCTGATCAAGTGTTGAGCATGGCTTCTTACCTCAAAAATACAAGAAGGATTTAAAAAATGTTTTTTTTTATTACTCTTGAAGAAAAGAAAAACATGCCACAGAAGGTAAATGTAAATGCTACAGCTGCTAGATGGCAACCGTGAACAAATACTGTCAGTTTTGAATACCGTAGGTATGTTGATGTTTCCTGTTCATAAAAAAAGTGCAAAAGTTCAAGCCAATGCCTGTTTCATTTCCCTGAAACTATATATTTAAAGTTGTGTTGCCATTAACAGATCTGAAAACTTAATGAATTATGTTCTTACACTGTATTCAACTTGTTAGTGGATTTCTTGAAAGCAACTGAATACATAGCACATGATTATTTTTTAGTAGGACCAAACTGGCTACTTTTTTGGTTGTATTCAGTAGTTATGAGCTATTTCTTGGTTTGTTGAGGTCATTCTTTTAAGGTGTTGTAAATAAATCTCTTACTTTCTTTGAATCATTATCTGTCATATGCTTTTGCTTTCATTTAGTTTCCTCTGGGAAATTATTTAAAGAAATGACATTTACAACTTCCTTATTTTGCAAGCCCCTAATTTCATGATTTCAGAATTCCCCTTTCTTATCTCAAGTGTTTCTTTCATCGTTTAACTTTTGTTACATTTTCATCCATTGTTTCCTTGCAAACATTAATAATATTTAATATATTTTCTAAGGTGCTGGTAAGACTGCTGTTTTGTTTTTCTGTAGACACAGTTCTGTTAGGCGTTTGCTGTGTAGAAACACAATTTTAGTTCTGGGTGGGACACTGAGGGGAAAAAAACCCCAATCAAAATACATATATACATCAATTTAATTTTTATTTCTAATTTAAATCCCTGTAATATCTTGATTGCATTTAGATTCAGTGTCTTGCAGTTCTTTAAATTCTGTGACTTACCAAGCATGATCTCAGAACATTTCTTGGCATACTTGCCTTGTTCACACACTTTTATTAAGTTAAATCCTGCCACCCACTGATACATAAGAGAACTACAGTCTGAGTGTAGGAACGCCTGCTTCAGATTTTTTAAAATTTAAAGTCAGTATAAATAAATCACAACATAAAATTATTCCCTCAAACAAGTTCTCTCTTAACAGTTTTTTCCTGGATTCAGAATCCCAAATCCCTTCACCTCATAAAATGAAATGATGCTGCAAAAAGAGTATTACAAGTACACACACACACACATATGTATA
>JAOWBL010063265.1:0-21715 GCA_028564865.1 Zenarchopterus dispar
ATAATCAGTTGGGTCACATTGTCCTCAGTATTGAGTTTTAAAGAGAGATGAGAGAGCAAGTGAGAAAATGGTTTCCTATCTCCTGATTTTAAATTACAAACATACTTGCATTCATCAATCATTGATCAAAACTCAGTAAACATTATGTATTTTTGAATATTAGAACTAAACCAGTTATTCTTTATTGCTCCTGTCAGCCTGTATGGTGACCCTGTGGTCCAACACAAGGTAACAATGCAGAACAAAACCAAGCACAACATAAAAAGCAAAAACTTGGGATTGATGGATGGAATGGAAGGAAGGAATACCAAAACTCAAGAATTTCTCAAAATACCTTTTGCCAAAATGTTGTGGCATTAGCTTAATGCAATCAATCATCCTTTAGTTGTATAAAGCATTTCAACAACCTAAGATGACCAAAGTGCTCCTTCTTCCTTTTCACACCCGCTGTTCTCTTCAGGGGCCACAGCAGCGAATCATCTGCCTCTGTCTAACCCTATCCTCTACATCCTCCTCTCTCACACCAACTAACTTCATGTTCTCTTTCACTACATCCATAAATCTCCTCTTTTGTCTTCCTCTAGGCCTCCCTTCTGGCAGTTCTAACCTCATCATCCTTCCACCGATATATTTATCATCCTTCCTCTGCACATGTCCAAGCTATCTCAGTCTGCCCTCTCTGACTTTCTCTCCAAAACATCTAACATGTCCTGTCCCTCTGATGTACTCATTCCTGCTCCTGTCCATCCTCATCACTTTTAAAGAGAACCTTAACATTTAAAACAATTCTACTTCCAACTTTTCTTCCTGTCCCTTCCTCAGAGCCACGGTCTCTAAACCATAAAACATCAGTGGTCTTGTACACCTTTCCTTTTATTCTTGCTAATATCCTTTTATCCCACAACATCCCAACACTTTTATCCACCCGTTGAAACTTGCATGCAGATGTTTTTTCGCCTCTTTTCCACTCTCTGTTGTTCTTCACTGTTGACCCTAACTACATAAAATCCTCCACCCTCTTTAACAACCATTTCAGAAAATATAAAATATGAGAAAACATAAAAACAAAGTCCCATATGATCTGCCTTTTTAAAATGGCTTGTACACATTTTTCTGCTGTCCCATTCTTCAGCTTTATTTTTCTTTCTCAAACTTATACTGGAGATCATAATTTATGAGAGATAATACCTAAATGTGTAGGTACCTCACACAGTTTCACTTGAAAAAGTAAGAGCACTCTAGATGATTTTAATAGGTTTCACATAATACTGCATGTACCATTTACGACCATTTTAAGTCAGATGCACACATTTTCAGGGGATCAAAAGTATTTTGGATAATCGACTGAAAAGAATTCAGTTGATCAGGTCAATCCCTTGTTACTTTGAGATAAATGAAGCGGATAAAAAGGTCCAGAGTTGATATCTAGTATTGACCTGATTTTTGGCAGCAGTTTGACTGGAGCTACAAATATAAGTCCAAGGAGATCTCTGTGCAAGTGAAAGAGGCCATCATTAGGTGGATAAAATCAACTTGAGTATTTAAAAGAAACAGCAAAATCTTTAAATGTGGCCAAACTGACAGTTTGGGACATTCAAGAGATTTCTTTGTGAATAAAGAAAGTTTTCAACAAGTTGCAAACCACTAATAACCTTCAAAAACAGGAAAGCTAGATTAGACTTTAGGCATTTAAAAAAAAATACCTCCCATATTCTGGCATCAGATTCTTTTGGACACATTTTTAAAACTATAAAGTTGTAGCTGTATCTGATAGATGGGGAAAAAAAGAAGACCCATCAAGAAAGAAAGCAACAGCCCACGATCCAACATGGTGGAGGCAGTGTTATGGTATGGGCAAAATCATTTCATCTTTGTACTTCTACAGTACTTCTGAAGATGTTGGAATGTATTTAATTTAAGGCTGAAACTATCAATATTGTATATTGCATTAATCCCACAACTTTTTGCATTAATCTCTTTGGGTTCAAGTCCAAATCTTAATAATAATAACTGAGCAAAACTTAGTGCAAACATTAGGAATGACACATAGAGCTTCAAAACTGAAACAGTTAACTTTAGACAAATAATGATCTTATCCAAATCAAGAGTTTATTACTTGCGCTAAGAAGACAGAATTCTGAAAAATGTGTATGGATGCAGAAGAAAGTTGAGCACCTATCACGTCTAGATCCAAGTTGAGGAAAGAGAGCATGGATGTTGGGTTTAATTTCTCCAGTGGGGTGCTCATGTTGTGGTGTTGTTTCAGTCCTGTAGTTCAACTGCCTGATTATAAACCTGCATTAATAGTAATTAATCTTCTCATGAATGCTGACTGCATGTTAATTCTTGGAGTTTGAGTGTATGACTTATATCTCTTGCTCTAATCAGATTAACTGCCTCCACCAGGTCCGGCAACTCCCCTCCACCCAGATCATTTTTGAGAATAAACAGACAAATGAACGGCGACATGTCGGGTTGTGCTGACGAGCTACTCCTTAAAGCATTGGTGGTCGTGCATTAGAAGATAGGACCCAGTCTCTTAATGTGAACAAATGGCTTGGCTAAGCTTTTAGTGCAGTTTAATTATCGCTGTGATTTATAAGGACGATAACAAAAATTGATTGAGATTGAGGAGCTTTTTGTTGCTGCCAATGTCCAATGATGTCAGCTATAAATCAAAGGGAGACGTATTAAAAATAATTTATCTACACTTGAGAGCATATATTTGGATGTCTAAAGTGACTACCAACTCAAGAACGCCAGCATGTTACTTTTTTGGGGGAGACCACCTCAGTCTGAAAATAAGTTCATCAATGATCTATTTTGATTTAGAGGGTTTTGTGACATTACGGAGTCAGCTCAGAGTGCATTTATTCACCTTTCCTAATGTATTTTTACCAAAAGTCACAGCCTGCTGTGTTTGCTGTGCCTTGAAATTGTGCAGTAAATGGAAAATGAGGCATACTCCTCTAAAGGACAGGCTAGTTTCAACTGTGATGTGCAGAATTTCTTTTTGAAAAATAAGGAGCTTTTGTACAGAGTCTCTATGGTATTTTAAGCAAAATCTGCCAAAAACATTTCACTAATTCCTTCACTTGTGGAAAAAAGGCACAATATGTTTTCTTAAAGAACAGTTTTTATGAAAAGTCAGAATAAGTGCAAGATATCTCTGTTTTGATGATACTGATTATTTTCTACATTTGTGACCTTGTCAGTAGCACCACACAGGCCTATACATTAACCACTCAGTGCTTTGTCACCTTGTTTACAGCGGTCTGTTGTATTCCCAATACGGCCTCATTCAGTTAATTTTTTTTATGTGCAGAGCTAAAATTGTTGCCAATTTTGTGGTAAATTGAAGCTGTGAGGTCAAAGATTTGCTCTTTCCTGACTTCAGCAGCTTTGTGTATTCAAACGTAAAAATGTCCCTGTTAGCTGACTCTCTGACCTCGCAGGTCAGGAAATATTAGCAGTTTTCTGACATGGGAGTCTTGATATGAAGCCCAAGGTTTCCTCTCCAGTACCATTCATCATGTTAAAGCTCTGCAGTGTGCTTTAGCTGCAAAGCCGCCTGGAGGGGTCAGCGGTAAAAGTCTCTATTCTGCTGACTGAACAACAGGGATATTGGACTTGATGTACTGTATTTGTGGTATACATGCAGTGTGAGGGACAAAAAAAAGAGAGGGCTGGATGTAAACTGACGCAGGCAGATTGTTCCCTGGTTGGCTGTGGTTGACATAAATCAGCAGCTCTGCTGGTGGAAGAGGGCAAGACCGTGACAGGGGGATCGATTTTTCAGACAGCAGTATTCACTGCGTCCTCACTGGGAGCACAAGAGGGTTAAAGGGAAAATGCCTCACATGAAGGATGAAGTAACAGACCAAGTCTGAAATCCTTTATGATATAACCCTCATTACAAAAGATTCCAGGTGACTGGCAGAGTTTGATACATGTCAGCAATTCAGGCAGTTTGATGTGATGCATCTGTCCACTTCTCACTGAATAAACTGATACCAAAGTATTAGCCCTCAGCTATGTGTTGCTTATTATTCACTTTTGTTATTTGTTGAAATAGAATGGTTTATCTGTGATCTACTAGATAATAATAATAATATTAACAAATGTACTTTTCTGATCCATCCCTTACCTACCACTTATAGGATTTCAGTCAGAGCTGAAGGTCTTGGCTCAATGAGCGGGACCACATCATCTGCAGTAAGTGGAGGTAAAATCCGGAGACCACCAAATCAGATCCACTCTGCCCCTTGGCAACATCTAGAATTTCTTTTCATGAAACTTATGAATAGAATCAGCGACAAAGTGGAGCTCTGATGGAGTCCAAATTCCACCTGGAACAAATTCAATTTATTACCAGCAATACGGGTCAAAGTCTCGCTCTGTTTGGAGGGCTTGAAATGGCCTGTAGCAACAAACCCAGTATCCCTTACTCCCGGAGCATTTTCCACTGAATCTCCCAGGGGACATGGTCAAATGCCCTCTCCAACTCCACAAAGCACATGTAGGTTTTTTGGGGCAAACTTCCATGATCCCTCCAGGACACTGGCGAGGGTAAAGAGGTGGTCGAGTGCTCCACAACCAGGATGGAACTGGCATTGTTCCTCTTGAATCAGATTTTCGACTGTTGGCTGGACTCTTCTCTCCAACACCCCTGCATAGATCTTACACACCCTCTGGCCCCTTTCCTTAAAAACAGGAACCAACCACTGGCGGTTGTATGGGGCCAAGCGTAGGGAGGATACATGATAAAGGGAACGGGTACTACCTTGGGCTGCAGTGCACTCTGGTCTTTGTTGAAATGTACCAGCAGCACAAATCATTAAGTAGAGCAGACAGGCCAGTTTCTTGAATGTCATACACAATCATTTCAGGCCTCGGGCAATGAAATGTGTCTGCCTCTGTGTGTCTTATAGGTTATGTATCTGTATGACTTTGAATCTTCCAGTAAGAGATTCAGTAACACGGGGACTGAATGTGCTTCGTTCATCGCAAATAAGAAAAGGTGTGGTTCAAATTTCATGGGTGGAGCCCCGGGGTTGTTTTCCAGATGACCCACACTAATCCTTATCTTGAGTAATTTGCAACAGAGCTTGTTGGCTTGATGTCATTGAAATATGCTCATTGGTGTGTGTTTTTTCTTGTTAACAAATCCTGCCTGAGGAGGGCTGTAGTTGTATTTCTCACCTGTCATGCAACAACTCCTGTAAGATTTTATGTGTGTCTGTGTTTATGGCGGCTCTCTCTTTTGCTTCACCTCATACTCATTCATATCTTCCCCTCCTCACTTTCTTACTCGCTCCCAAATCCAGAAAAGTTTGTGCAAGAGTAATACTAAAAAGTTTCACCAGTAAACAAGATAATGAGAGCATAAAACAGAAAGATGACGATGATAACACCAACGGTGCGTGTGCCATTTCCTTTCTGGTGTCTTTTTCTCTGCTTCATTACTTTTTAACTCACTTTCATCTCCGTCTGTCTTATCCTCCTGTGCAGGTACTTTGTTTTAGATCCAGAGCTGGGCCAGCTGCAGTACTTCGTCAATGAACAGGGAAAAAGCCAGAAGCCTCGAGGATCGCTGCCCCTGATCGGTGCCTCTGTAACCACGAGCGACGAGGCTCCACACATGTTTATTGTAAACTCCGTCAATGGGGAGCTGTACAAACTCAGAGGTATGACCTCAGCTGTCTATACATGGCAAAAAACAAACTGTGGCTGGGGGGATCTGTGCATGCTGGAGTGATGTGATGGCGCTGCTGGTCAATAAAAGCTAATGGAACAGAAACATATTAAGGTTGCTGTCAGAAATTACAGTTCTTTGTTTTAGTTGACTCTTGCTCCTCTCGTCAACCAGATTTTGAACTTCAACAGGTGCATGCTGGGCCTTGTTGCACCTTTTGTGGACAGGTGTGGACAATATGTCAAATTAAGTAATTACTTTCAAAATGATAATCCATCTCACCATACTTCAAGCTATTTGTGAGCGAAATGCAAAAGTTTAGATCAAGCGGTTTCCTCTACTGGTAGCGACATACGACTTCTGTGTTCATCTGATTCGCTGAAGTTTGCTGATAGACACATGACGGTTCTGCAGAATTGGTTTGGTTCGTTTGGTTTGCACTTTGGCACAGCTTACGGTTAGACTATCTATACTCACATTTGTCAGTGCAATTAATTCGAGCAAAACAGAGCAGCAAAAGCTTGGAAAAATGTCTGGGAACTTCCTGAAAATGTTCCATTGGAGGTTATGATGGTTAAATTTGGTAACACTAAATTTTGAAAACTTTCAGCAGAAATGAACAGAAATATGTGAATTAACAGGAATGTGTGGAAATTTTATCACATCTAAACATGAATATAAACATTTTTATTTGAATGTGAGCTGACCTGAAAAAAAAAAAAAAATCATACAAATTTTAAATATTTTTTGACACAACAGATGGCATTCATGGTATTTTTCAGAAGAATAAGCAAATAAAAGTGATTAAATGCACTGATATGTCATATAGTTAGGTAGCAAAACTGGAATATTCTGCAACAGATACATTACTTTGTAACCAATAAACAAAGTAATAAAAAAAGGCTTGGTGAGTGGATTCAGCCTAAATTACATTATAAAATATGTTCTTTAATGGTAATAACTGGCTAACAGAGGGCAGAAGAAACTCACATCAATGAATGTGAATCGTGGTAGCTAGCCTTTTAAATTGTTTATGTACTGGGGCTCACATCTGGTATATCTAATTTAGCGTCTAAAGTCTATCGTACAGGAACCTTTTGTCTTTGTTAGATAAACTGTGATAAATATGTTTACCTGATGCAGTTGATTACTCAAATAGCTGGTCGGGTGTTTTATGCAAGATAACATGAGCATTCAATCACCAACCAAATCTGCTCTTGTGATTTATTGCTCAGGGTTAAAATTCAAATAAATAAATGAATAATAATTCAAATAAAGTTACCTCCAACCTCACTATTTGAACTATTTCCCTGTAATTCTGCAAATTTCCATTTCTGTTCCATAAATTCCTATATGTGCACGTTAATTTCCAATGAATGATTAGAAGTTTGTGACGAGTTGAAAGACTAGTAAAAACCTTGGTCAAAAAAGAAGTAAAAGTGAATCATTATTTCCTTACATTTTGTTGTGGAAGCTGCAATGCTCTCATCCGAAATTGTTCAGTCTTATAAATTGTAGTCTTGTAGTTGTTAAGAATGGTCCCTGTTGGACCAGATATTGACTTGAAAACCAAACTCTGTTTCTCACTGTTTGACATTAAACATTGATATCGACAGTTAAACTCATGAGCTGAGACAAAATTGTTTAAAAACTATGAACACATTAAGTGGGATCAGATCTTAAAATCATCAAAAATGTTTCTGAACGCAGCTGGATGGACTTAAAACCGATCAAAACAATTATATGTTTGATAGTGAGCTATGTGTCTTAAGAGTACTCCTCTGTACAGATGAAATGGTATAAAAACTTGCCTCAAACAAACTGAATAATTCAGATTTTATGGAATTTAATATATTTAAACAAGGAAAGATACATTTTGAAGCATTAGCTGTCAGAACCAGTAGAGAAAAAAAAAAGATTTTATCTACACTCTAATTTTTTTTTATCATTAGTTCTTCTCTTTTTCCCATCATAGCATTAATATAGTTATTTGTGATAATATGAGATTTAACATTTCACAAATAAGGCTTGTCTTGGTATTATGTCCAAGCAAGAAATCAGCACCAAAGTGAAATATCTCCTAGAGCCTGGAGCTTGTGACTGCTTCAGCCTTTGGTTTTCGGTGACCTGGAACCACTGAAGCGAGAGCGTCTCCTTTTACTGTTGCTCCATTTGAGTCGCTGGAATGTCTCCTAACAGTCTTGAGGGGGAGGAGATCAGAATAACGTGGCCTATATTCTCTGAGTAACTGGTGAATTGACCTAAGAGGAAACAACAATAACAAATAGGAAGGTATTTCCATTTCCAATTGCCTGAGAGAGACTGTGACCGTCACTGGGAAAAGTTATGGAGACAGAACAGATATGTTTTCTGAAAAATCGAGAATGATGCAGAGACCTCAAACTGCCCCCCACCATCCCAAACAAGAAAAATAAAAAACATAACTGCTTCTGCTGCCAAATAGAAAGATATAAAGTAAAGAGCTTCAATTTTCTAAAACAGCAGGGGACAAAGTGGCTAAATAGCCTGTAACTAAGATCTGGCATTGGTTACTATGGGAACCTCTGAAAGCATAAGTTGAGGGGGTAAAAGAGAGACTTTAGGGGTCACTGTGAAGTCACATTTCAGCTCTTTGCTTTTATCTACATAATCTCACCAAGAGTCCAAAGCTTCAAATGGCACAATTGTTCTTTAAGCTCATATTTTTCCCACAGAAGAGCTTTGAAGAAGGTTTTTCTTTGTTGTGTAATGCGACTGCAACTCAGTAAAACTGAACTTGATGGTGTTGTGTTTTGAGAGAATTTGGGGTCTTTGCTTTGTTGAAAAGTAAAGATGTAAATGTAATCATGAGGTTTAGTTTAGTTATAAACTAGTAGTTTTCTGGGTAAGTTATAGCAGAAGTCATTGCCAACAAGTGATCTCTGGAAGTGCCTTTTGTTTCACTCTTAAACTTTTTTCACACCCTTCCACAGACATTCAACAGGATTAAGGTCAGGGCTCATAGAGGGTTGTTTAAGAATATCTACTATTTAAGAGTAAGACCTGGCAGCTGGCCTGTTTTTTGAATATCAGCAGGTCTTGAATGCTTTTAGTTGTGTGATATGGGTCATTATGCTGTTGGAAAACCCACGACTTGCTACTCATGCTGAGCTTCCTGACACTGAGCAGTGTGTTTCACTCCAGGATGTCTGGTAGTGAGATCTCATTTTACCTTGCACAATTTGAAGGCCACCCCCCCCCCCCACACCCCCCCACCCCCCACCTACACCCCATGTCAGATGAAGTAAAAGCATAAGTGATCCACCTGCATGTCTCACAGTAGGTGTATTGTTCTTTTCTTTAAAAGCTGTGTTTTATTCTCTGAACATGGAGGGATGTACCTCTGCTTGTGGCCATGTGCTGGCTTGTTCATTTATATCCCATGGGTCTCATAATTCCTAAAAGCTCTTCTATGTAACAATACCACTTTTGCCCAAAATAACGCAAGAAACTCGTGTGGTACAAAGTGGTGTGCCGGACCCTCCCCGCTCATTAGCACAATACTGTCATTTGTCTTTTGTCAATGCAACTGATCTTTATGCCCCCGTGTGGTCAGAAGTGGTGTTTACACATAGTAGCTTTAAAGATATTTGACTTTGTAGTCAAACACATCTGTCCAGATGTTTTTAGAGCATCTTGGTAAAGTGAACAGTAACTTCTTTCTTTTCATGTTTTTTCGGTTTATTCCACCACATGCTGAAGACATCCTGGCATACATGAGATAAATGCTTTTAATTTACCTGCGTTTTTGGGGATATGAAGCCTCTTTTTTTCACTCAATTGTGTGGGGAACCATCAAATTTGTCTGGCTGGGGATCAGATGGAAAATTAAGCTATTTATCAAATGAAGCCTCTGTTTGACAATCAGCCCCACACACACACACACGCACACACACACACACACACACACACGATGCACAATGAAACACCAGAAAATAATAAAAATGCAATAGTTCAAGTCCTGCATCATGACTGATTCTCTATTTCTAGTTGGCTGAAGAGGTTTTTGGGTGACTGGAGTAATTTTTTAGCTTTCTGTTTTGTCATTTTAAGTTTATTGACTTGCTTTTGCATATTGTATTTATTGAAACAGTTTGCCATTATCTGTTGGAGTAGAACTGAACATTTTCTTATATTTGTTCCTTGAACATGTAGTTAGAATATTTAATAAGATACTGATTTTATATTGAATGGATGAAAAGATTAATTTTCCTTTATTGTTTACCTACCAACCTTTATGTACACATGCATTTGTGTGACCAGATTTTATTGCTTTTAGTTTAAAAAAGAAAATCATATTCATTCTGCTTAAATGACATTTAAGTCCTCATACTATGTTGTGACAACAAAATGATCTGCTATTCACTAAAAATAAAGCAGTTGAGGTTAAACATGAAATTGCAGCAAATTTCATTCATCCTATATTAAAGTGGTGCTGTTTTACTGAAAGTAATTATGCATTTGTCATTAAGTGTCATTTTACTGTGTTGATGAGCTGGTTACTGTAATTGCCAAGCAGCCCTTTCTGTCAGGGTGTCCATTTGTTGGAAAATATGCTGTACATGCCATCCTCACAAAATCTGCCAGCACTTTAGTCAAATGCCACTGCTGGTTCTAGCATTAATCCTCAAACTCACTGTTATCATAACCAATAACATCTTTCACAGAGCTGTAATTAAAATGGCTGTAATTAGATGATGGTGGTGGAGTCTTAATTGACCGAGAATGAGTTTTTCTCTGTTTCTCTCTCTCTCTTCATTTGCCTCTTGGGGATGGATATTGACATTTAAGTAAGACAGACCTGGACGAGGAGTCTATTCTTACTCGTTTTAATGAGCGCATGAACTAGCTCCTTTTTTTTTTTTCATTATCCCCCTTAGTTTCCACCTCAAACCTGGATTCAGGAAATGAATGGTGCCATCATTGCATCACCTCTGAGCCCACAGGTTTTTGTTAGACAAAACCAGTTTTACATTTTATTTAAATATCACCATTTTCACCTTGAAGGCCAGAATCATGACCTGCTCTTAGTACAGCAGCACGTATATCACCTTTATCACCGGGCGAACAGGTGCACATTAGCATAGCCGCGTACGGAGGCTGCTCTCCTCAATGCAGACAGCTAATTATGTCTAATCACAGCTGAGCTCAAGCACATCACATTAGACGGTGGCTCACTCTGCATTTATGCCGTCTCCGAAGAGCGAGCGTCTGTGGATGATCACGGACTAGAATAAAGCAGGAAGGCTGTTATTGGATGTTTCTGCAGGGAAAAAAAAGTTCCTAGCAGGTGTTTCTGTATAAATGCTGCGTTCCCCTTCAGAAGCCTGCTGACTCTGACTGAGAGGAAGCGTCTCAGGTGATGCACTTATGCGCGAGCTTGATTTTCTTAGAGCTGCTTCTTCACTTAAAGAGGCTCTTTGTAGATGCTCCCCACACAGCAGCAGATGTCGGTACTCTGACTGATTGACAAGCACAAAATTAGTTCTCCTCGCACTGCAATAACTTTGACGTCTCACAGTTCAACATGTATTATGTAAAAATAAGATTTTAAAGTTTAGTTTTCGACATGATGCAGTTCCATATCGCCCTAACAACAGACCTACTCTTTGTGTGCCTCTTAGTGCTTCCTTTAGCTTTTTTTATTTATTTTTTTTAAGTCAGGTCACATTTTCATCATGTTCAATTGTAAATTGGACCTCTGTACTGAACTGTTACTGGTTCTTTTGCTGTCACCGGGTCTTTCTCATGTGATATTTAGTTATTGGTCAAACAATTTCTAAATGTGTTAAACCTGGATTTCCACTTTCTTTCTCATTAAACTTTAAAGAGTTGCCTTCCTATCTTAGATTTGATTAAACAGCTTTAGCATCGGCTAGAGTCGTTTTGAGGTCAGATACCAGCATTCTGCTAAAAATAAAACACAACGGAGTCTATGAAAATTTATGTCTGTGCTCCATCCAATACCACATAAATTCATAAACAGAATCCCAATTTTTCTTTGCTCTATAAGTTGAACAGAAAGTTGAACAATACTGATTCTCAACTTGGTCAGCAGGTGGAGAATCAGTGGTGTGAGTTGTTGGCTTGAGCTATCTATTTAGCATTAGCCTAGCATTAACAATATGACATTATTTTTATGCTTTAAAGCTTCTTGTTCGAGGCTGCCATTTCCAGATGTGGCACAAATGTTGCCAAATGTAAAACAAAGTCTTTTTTTTAACATTTATGTCACCAGTAGGTGAAAAGCCATGAGAAGTTTATTAAGTCGAAGGGTAGTGACATTTCAGAAATGAAAAAAAAAATCCCCAAATAAAAGCAGATGATCATGGCAGTAATTGGTAAATAAATCCTGGAAGATGAGCCCCAGTCGGTTTTTGAAAATGTCAGATTTTATAGCTTAATTGAGCATTTGGAGTCATGGTACAGTTAGCCGGGTCTAAAATACAACTTTTTTTTCTTTAAAAAAAAAGACATGCATTCAGACATCTTTAACATCAGCATACCATTTCTATTAGAGCTGCACAATATGTCAAATATGCATCGCAATATTAATGTACACTACCCGTGTTGCAAACAGCTGCAATCAAAGCAAGTCTTATTATATTTTTAACTGCATTTATGCTGAATGACTCACTGGGCCAAATTAGATGGACCTTTGTTTCTTCAGATGCTTGGCCACAATTTACTATAGTTGCTAGTGGATAAGATTCTGAACTTTGTGGAGAGTGTTGTGAGCATTGGGCTGATATGAAAGAAAGATAAGAGGGAGGAAAGTTTGCAAAGGAGGAACTCATGGCCAAAAAGGACAGCACACACAAAAATAACATTACATTGCAAATTATTCAACGGTGTAGGCCAACACAAAACAAAAACTTGCTTTGATTGCAGCTGTTTGCAACACATTATTCTATATTTATAGTTGAGTGTTGCAGATTGTTTCTTAAGCTGCTTTCTTTGGCCAAGAGCTTACCATGAAGGTAAATACTTTTTATGTGTTGAATAAGGGCCAATAAAAAAGTTAGTTGGTAGTGACAGTGCTGGCTGTGGCTTCACTGTGACCGCTGGTGGTTTTGGTATTACTGGAGCTGTAGGAGGGAGATGCCAGCCTGGCTTCAGGTGGAGGCTGATCTGTCTTGCTGAGGACTGCAATGAATGAGATTTGCTTTTTTTTTTTTTTTTTTTTTGAATGTAAATTTTATGTTTTGATTTCTTTTATTTTATGCAATGTATTTTCAGATTTATATTTTAAAGTACCAAGTTCTAGGGGATGATTTCTTGTGAATCGCCAAAATGTTTATGGGACTGTTAGGATGCTCAGTTAAGGTGATTCTTTACTAATGTAACAGTTGCTACTAGGTATATTTATTTTTCAATAAAAGCATGATATTTCAAGCGAAATTGTGCATTTTTTTCCTTTAATATTTGTGTAGGTATTTTGACTTTTTGGTGCCCACATTAGCAGAAAAACAGAGGCATTTGCACCAAATACTCAAATCCCAATATTCACTTGAAATACATATGAAATGTTTTTGTAATATCATGCAGCTCTAGTTTCCACACTGAGGGGATCTATTGATTTTTTTTTTAATCCCCCAGAAGTTACCATCGCTGTTATACTTGAACTGTGGTTGCTGTCAGCCTATCAATCTCTGGACTTTAAAAAAAAGTCAGGAAAACGTTTGTGCATGATGTGAGACTTGTTTGCGTGGTGCTGGGGCCTTTACTCTGCTGCAGTCTCTCTTGTTTAACTATACGAGGTTAGACGATCTACCGCTCCATTCGCATGCTCGCTGTGGTGTGTCAAGTCAATGAAAAGACAGTTTTTCATAATGCTGCGTGCTTCATAGGTTTAGTGTTTATTTTCACTTGTGCCTCTGTGTCTTTTGCTTATGTTAATTTTGTTTTGAAACCTCTGAGTTGTATCTGAGGAGTAAGACTATGAGCACATTTGAAGCTGTGTGGGTCGTTTAGTTTGTGCTCCCTGGTTGCGTTCTCGCCCTGTTCGGGCTCGTTGAACACAAAACGTCAAGAGAGTGAAATGGAGTAGTTTAGATCGTAATGATGCTTGATGTTCCTGGCAGGCCCAACGCAGTGTTCAAGGCATGATCTGTAAATAAGTCTTTAGAGTCTAATGTGCTTATTCATGCAAAGGTCTGCAAAGGCTCTGGGTGTCTCAGTCCTGTTTTTTTTTTTTTGTTTTTCCACAAAGGTGCCCTGCCACACTGTGTGAGTGGTGTGTTATGAGCCCCTGAAGGACCCTTAGTTGACGCTTGATGTTGCACAGACTTCAGAGGAGACTTTTATTTAAAACTTCCCTCAGTGCATGTTTGTGTGAACAGCAAAATGAATAAAATAAACTCCAGTTAAAGGAAAGTTTTCTAACTTTTGGTTTTTTCACTGTTTTAGTTATCTTATGGAGATGGATAAACGTGATAGTTTCATACTATCCACTTGTTCTAGAGATGGCAGTCATGTGGAAAGGTGGCCTTGTGGGTGTTTTTGTGAGAATATATTTGAAATATGATTTTCAAATATATTTTGGCCTCCTGACTTTTGATGGTTTACATGAAAACTCTTCAAGAACCTTCAGCTATTACTCAGTAAAACTAAGGAAAGGAAACAGCTTTAACAAATCAGAGCATCTAAGCAACTTGAATGTTGAATTATTGACTGGGTTTCTGTCCATAGTGTTTAAAAACTTCGACTGGCTTACCTAGTGGTGCTGCATATGATGTCATTTGCTCACTTGTTGCCTAGCAACAAACGTAAAGCCCCAAAGCATTCACAGGGATCTCTGGAGATTTCAGTGCTACATCTTTCTGCAACACTTTTGAAAGTTTACCAAAAGATTTTTTTTTCATATTCTATTTTTATAGATTTATTTTTCTTGTCTAGTTTGTACAGAACAGAATATTGCATCGTTGAGATTAATAAGTTAATATCCTATTCAATTCAGGAAACTCAAAATCTTCACTTTTTCTCCAATAATTGTGGTTACATACATGCTTTCGCTGCAAATGACTTGCTAATCAACCATCAACAAGTCATTTGCATCCAAATTGTAAGATATGCAGAAATTGATCTAAAAGTTTTTGTTAAATTATACTGATTTAATTGTGTTGCACAGAAAAGTACAGATTCCTATATTTAAACATACACAATTAGCAAAGAATTTAGATTGTCTGGGCACAACTGAGGGAAGAATTGCGAGTTCTTTACTGAATAAAACAGATATTAAAATAAGGAAAATGAGACTTTTTTTCTTTCCCCACATTGTGGGAAAAGCTACGTTATGTAACAACACCACATCTGACCACAAGGAGGCAGCAAATATCAAGAAAGTTCATACCAATATCTCAATGGCGAGTATAAGTTTGGACATGTGTACTTTGTAGTTCAGATTTGGCTCGTATGACTTAAGACAGGGGTGCCCAAAGTCAGTCCTCCAGGGTCGCTGTCCTGCAGGTTTTAGATGTGTTCCTGCTGCAGTACACCATGACACAAGTGGCTGTGTCATTGACAGACTTGTTCAGACCTGGATGACAACCTGTTAATGATCAGTAATTATAATCAGGTATGCTGAAGCAGGGAAACATCTAAAACCTGCAGGACTGCGGCCCTCGAGGACCAACTTTGGGCACCTCTAACTTGAGAGAAATCTTCTTTGTCCTCCAGTCCTCTGGTGAACAGGAGGACAAAATTCTGTCATTTTTGCAGTGAAGAGGCACTTAATGGGATCACAGCTCAGCTAGCAGGCTTGCACTGCATGTCTACAGTCAGAAAGAATTGGTGTATTGTGTACTGCAGTCTAGTAGAGATATTTTGTAGAACTTTCAGCAACATCCCTGTGGACATAGCAAAACCACTGTCCTCATCTTAGATTGTTGTTGACTGCAGCAAGCAACAGAGACTATGCAAAGAGTGGAAACAAAAGTAGAGCTATCAACCCAGAGAGGCAACAGTGATGATCGTTGCATCCCCTTGGATGTAAATGTTGGCACAGTGCTAAGCCATGCATTTTAACCAAACTTGCCTCAAGTCTGTGTTCTCTGAATTTACCCAGCATGTGAAATGTGCCACCTGGGGACAAGACTGTATTTACTGTAACATGAAGTACTCATTCAGAGCAGTATACCTTCCACACCTGGGGCCATCTGTCACTGCTCCTCAAACCAGCATACACTCCTCTCAGAAGAAGAAGGCCTGAGATATACACAGTTAAAACCCTGCCAGATGGAGCCCTCCATTACTGCTTCAAACACACTGCATGGGATATATTTGCACAACAGGACTTGGAGGAATATATCCAAACTGTTTGACTTTGTATCACTACCTATGTGGATACTGTTACCACAGAGCAGAGCTTTTCCAAGCTAGAAACCCTGGACAAGTGTAGACACTCCTAAGGAGCTGAGATGCTACTTGCTGTACCAGAGATGGGGCCTGGTACAGGACAGCAATAGCTGACCTGAAAAGGTGCATCAGGAAGGCTAAACAGGACTACTAAAGAAGTGATGATGATTTTACAGATAGTGATCACAGGTGGGCATAGTAGGGAATAAAGCACCCTAAAGGCACTAAATCCTCAACAGACAACATGGGTGCTTTGCTTGCAGAGGCAATGAGCTGCTTGTGTGCTTAATTTGATGTAACAAAGCCAACCTCAGCTGTGTTATCACCGTCTGTCACCACCCTCTTTCTTACAATGAGGAAATGTGATGTAAAGAACGTGCTGTGATTGGTAAACCCAAGAAAAACTGTTGGCCCAGTCAGAGTTGCTGGAAAAAGTGCTCAAAGCATGTGCAGATTAGCTTTCAATAGTGTTCACAAACATATTCAAACCCTTACCAAAGTCATCATCCCACATTGCCTAAAGACATCTACTGTCATCCCTGTCCCAAACAGGTTCTTGTCCCAGCAGTCAAAATGAATACAGACCTGTTGTTGTTGGTGGTGGTGGATATGATGGTGGCAAGGAAGCAGAAGGACTCAACAGTGGTCATGAGTGTCACAGAGGATGATGGGGTGAAGGTCTTGGTCCTTACTGAAGTCCACTATCATCCCCACTGTCTTGAGAGCTCCATCTTGTTGAGCTTTAGGTTGTTCATTCTGTACCATGGTATCATTTTCAATCTGACTCCTCTAGGTGGACTCATACCTATCAGAGATCAGACCAATGAGGGTGGTGTCCTCTGCAAACTTCAGAGGTTTGACAGACTAGTGATCAGATAGGATCCAGTGCTGATGGTCCCAGAGTCAGAGACATGCTGCCCAAGCCTCCTGAACTGCCGTCCTTCTGTCAGGAAGTCAGTAACCCATCCGCACAGGTGGTCAGGCACATTTAGCTGTGAGAGCTCGTTTCAGAGCAAAGCTGGGATGATTGTGTTGAAGACGGAGCTGAAGTCTTGGGGAGTCCAGATGTTGGAGGATGAAGTGAAGGGCCATATTTACAATGTTGTCTACAGAGCTCTTGACTCTGTAGGTGACCTGTAGGGAATTCAGGTGAAAGGTCAGTGATGTCCTGGAGGTGAGTCAGGACGAGGCTTTCAAAGATGTCATGACCACACAAGTCAAGGAGACAGGTCTGTAATCAATAAGTCCACAGTGATTCTTTTTCTGTCACATCAGGAATCTTTTTACCTTATATGGTCAGAAGTAGTATTTCTACCTAGTGGCTTTAAGAAATTCAAAATATTAAGCAGTTAAACAATGTATTGACTGATGGATAAGCTAGTTAGCTAACAAACCTAAAATATGGTACTCTGTAATATGTACATGGCATTTATGCAGCAATAAATGGTATTTAGAGTGGTCATATGTCAGATGCATATGTATTATGTACAAATGTTCAGTGTATGAGTATTGTCATATTAGAGTAAAATACACAATATAATTAAATATTTTTAAACTCTCATGATACCAGTATTAATAATAATTATAAATATGCTTAAAACTGTTATATCAGTTATGATATTCTTTATAATGTAGATGTATTGTGTGTGTCAGAAATTTTTATTTCACACTCTACATAACTCAGAGGTGGGAAATTAGAATTAAAACTGGACCCAGTAGGGTGTCTTAAGGAGGAAAGCTTTTCGATTACAGCATAAACCACTTCTTTGTGGAGTTCAAATAAAAATATTCTCCCTAATTTAAAAAAAAAAAACTTTCATTCTTGCTTTTCTGTTGATTGGTAGAAATAAGTGCTCAGCTTGTAATCTGGACTCAACCCCCAGGCTGAGCCATACGTTCCTCATCAGTCTCTGATGGTAAAGGTTCCTTTCTAAAAATTAGTCAGTGAAATGGGATCGTTCTGACTCGCAGTGGGACAGCAGTCAGCAGATTCTTCAGCTAGATGGCTACATTTTGCCCCTTTAGTCAGCAAGTCTGTGCTTCAAGTGTTTCAGTGGCAGTGCGTGGGTTGTCTTTTTGCCAAGAGGAAGACCACAAACATACAGAGGGCATCAAGATGCTTCCTTGGTGCTCAGAAACTAACCAAACGTATTACTGCTGTTTCTTGGAAATATAATTTTATTTTTTGATGTAGAAAATAAAAGTCTTGTGATTATTTTCCCCTCTAAGTGCAGAGGAGAAAATAAAGGGGTTTCTGTTCGATAATCCAGCTTCTTTTCTTTAATTTGGTTTAACATCTTGAAAGGAATTAAAGCACCAAAAAAGAATAAAAAATTGCATGTAAAACTTGTAACACAACCTAACATGAGGAAGACAAGTGGGCTTTTGCCTTTTTCTTTGGGAACAAAAATGCAATTTAACTTGACCATATAAATCGTTGAGCCAAAATTTGAAAATAAACATTATTTTTCATATAAATCCTCCCCTCCCCATTTTTAAATCTACAACCAGGAGTCACTGCTCCAGGTTTTTAGATTATGAAAAATTTTGTTGGTTGATCAAAAACATTTATACATCTACATACTACGGCATATTTTATTTTCATAATTTTTACAGTTTTATGGCTTTCCCAAATTAAAATTCTTGCTGATATTAAGTACCAATGTTTTTTTTTCTACAAATTTATCAACCTTCTTATTTCAAAAAATGAAACAAAGTACTGGATTTGTAATAATAAAGTTTCAAAATTTGTTTGGCTTAATTTTCTGAATTTCCTAAAATTAGCTGAGAACTTGGAAAGAACGTGTTGGGCTTTGATGGAAGATGAATTCCCTCAACACAACTGTAGTGGATATTTGTTCAAAAAACTTAGTTTTACAGACATCCACATGAAGTACACAAGATTATGTTTTACTCGTAGAGTTCTCATATTGTGAGAGCAATTCATGGATTTATGATATGGTTTTAAAAAAAATGTTCTGCACTGCCGTCCACACTCATTTTTTGTTTTTGTTTTGTTTTTGTTTGTTTTTTTAAAATGTCAACTTCCGGTCCAATTTCAAAATCAACCCATTACGGAAACTACTCAAATATGTCAAAATAAAACAATCACTAAAATACAACTGTTACTAATAAATAAAATAACCTTCTAGAATTTCAAAATTAAAAGAAAATAAAAAGTCTTGTGATTCATGAAATTGCAGCTTCTTTATCTGCTGCCAGACACTTGAGTATGCAACACAGAAACGTTGCAGTATGATGGTAAAACAAAATGGTGACCACTTTAAGGCGAATGACTTTCTTTTATCTGCACATTGACCTCAGTGTGAACTTGCATAAGAAGTAATCTATAATTCTTAATGTCTTGAGTATACACCATTAATTTAATCGGTTATCTTTCTCTTTGATTGTAGCTGCTGATGCCAAGGAGCAGCAGTTTTGGATCAGTCAGCTTCAAGCGTGTGCCAGACGCTACTCTGACAGCAGTGCCAAGGTAAATCACACTCAGTGCACAAGTGTTTTTTTTTTTTTAAACACACACACCAGAAGTCAAGTAAAAGCTATATATATGTGTGTGTGTATCTATGTATGTATTGATGTGTATGTGTGTGTGTGTGTGTGTGTGTGTGTAAATATACGTGTGTGCATGTACAATAAATATAAAAATTAAGAGACAGGGAGGACAGTGAGTTCCCGAGTAGGTTGATATGTTTTTAATATAGTTTTTGGCAACTTCCAAGTAAGGGAGACAAATGTGTCTGGGAATAATTTCATCCTTTTTGGTTCAGAGGAAATGAAACCACTTGTTGGTCTTTATGTAAACTAGAGTAAAGACTGCCAACTTACACAGAGGGTAAAGGAGGCTGTTTCTTAGCCAGGTGTGAGACTACGACCTCTGAAGGTGAGCTTTTTTTTTTTTCTTTCTTTCCTCTTTTGAGCATTCTTGATTAGATGAGTTTTGAATCCAGTCATTGTCCTTGATGTGGGCTTGACAAATAGCACTCAAATGTCTGTTTTAATGTTTGCAGCAGCAGTCTGTGCTTTGACTGACGCCAGCTGGAACATGTCCACGGAGCGCTGCTCCAAAGCCATCTGGCATGTCTTCGGTTCTTCTTTTGATTGTGTTGTCAGACAAATGCACTTTTGATCTGCAACTGGAAATAGTGTTAATACACTGTTGGGCTTTTTTTTTCAAGCAAACAGGAAGATTACTTTGTTAGATGAAGCACTCCAACAAATGGTCAATCAGAAGTGTCACTTGCTTTCAGATTAATGAAAAGGAGCTTATGCATTACTTAAAAAATACGTCATATTAGACCTTAGGACATTTACTTTAGCTACGATATTTGAAATAGTATTAAAATCACATTTATTTTGAAGTTGGCATAGTTCCTAAAACTTTAAGATGGGCTTTACTGATGAAATAATGGATTTTTCAAAAGCTTACACAAGCTGGGTTTAAAAATATCTTCCAAGGTTATTTGTAGTTGCACTCAGTTCTTTTTCTTTAATGTTGTCAGTGTTTCAATACCTTAATGCAATAATATACATACATGGGATGAGTCATTGCTTTGAAGAAACCTTCAAAGATGGTTTTAAAGCAATTGGATTATGTGCAGTGGATAATAAAAGTGTATAAAGAAAAAAATGAGGAAAAAACCAAGAGATGCTGTGAGAAAGCTGTAAAAATACATCAAAAGATTCACAAGAAGTTTAGCTTTATCATGTCATGTAAAGCTAGTTTGTGTAATTCACGAATACTTTTGGCTCTCCATTGATATGAGACTTAGTGATTTAAGGAAGTGTGATAGGGTAACAAATCCTTATTTCTCTAGAATGTATTGGTAAATACACACTCTTCATGCCTTCATGTCTCTCTGGGATCATTTCTGACAGATTACTGCATAGTTTACACTGTAGCTGCATTAATCCAAAAGTAGTCTTTTGTTGTTATTATTATTATCATTATTAAATTTGGCTTCGTAGATTAATATTTAAGCATGTGCAGTTTTCTGAGATTTAATGTGGGCTTATTTTGCATATGTGTGTGTACTGACTGTGGTGGGTCAGTGGGTTAAGTCTCCACTTGCCTGATCCAATAACGAATCACCAAAGTTTGTTTCTTCCAAAAAGTTTTGGTTTTAAAGTTTGCTTTGTTTCACGGAGTATATTAAAAGCTCACCATAGCTACCCACTGGTTTGGATCTGAGGAAAAAATGTGAGCACACACAACACAGGTACACTTCTATGACCATAAGCTGTCAAATTGTATAAAAAAATGTATTCCCCCAGAGCAGTTGTCATTAACAGTAAAACTAGAAATGAAGACAAAAAAACGAGTCTCATGTTAGATGGAAAATTATTTATTCTCGTTGTAAAGTTGGGCTTTTTCCTAAAAAACCCACCTGATGATGTTCTGTCTAAAAAATGAAGCCAATACTGAAGCTCCTTAAACTTGTATTCTCTCCAGCTGCCAGTAGAGGGCAGGTCTTGCAGTTGTATTTAAATTTGAGTCATAAAATACACTGCAAAAACACCCCCTACAGAAATGAGCTTTAATATTCATAAATCCAATCAACCTTGTCTTATTTTAAGATAGAATATATGTATATGTGTGTGTATATA